>PVJX010001220.1:0-173620 GCA_004027295.1 Dolichotis patagonum | reverse complement strand
TTTTTGTCTCTTACATTGCTTTCTTGTGATCTGCTTTGCTCCGTTTTGTTGTGTTTAATTTTACCCTTTTGATATAATTACATGTATATTTGAGTGGGTAAGATGGATGACCATATTGCTGTTTTTGTCAGATCGTGGAGCAGAGCTGTTAACAGTCTCACTGTTTGAATGTCTACTTTATGTTTTAACTTTGTAATTTGAACAACTATTTCCAAGAAGTCAGTATGTAATCTGTCAAGTAATAATCTCTTAGGGGTTTAGGGGTTTTTTTGGTGTTTTTTTTTTTCCTTTTTTCCTTGGAATACTGTATTGTCGCTACCCTTTATTCTGTTTTGTTTTGTTTTTTTTTCTCTTTAAATAAAATTATTTTTAAAAAATGTAAAAAAAAAAGAAAAAACACTACAATATAATAACAGTATTCATCTTAGGCATCATGATGGTTACATGAAACAATCTGTACAGAATGCTAAATACACGCTTGCCACACACTAACTGGTCATATGTGTTAGTGGTAATATCGAATTAGTAATAATACAAGATCAAGTCTGAACCACATGAGAAACTCAGAAAGGCTAATGGGCCTTACTGGCGCTAAGAAACACAGGTGGGAATTTTATTCCAAGAGTTCTGTCTTCAAAGCTCATTACCAACCCTTCTGTTAGTAAATCACTCTTAAAACCAACTCAAGCATTATTTACGAACAAGTATTTAGTGAGCATTTATAGTATGTTTATCAAAGTGCTAGTTGTTGGAGATAGAACAAGGTAGAAAGATTTCCTGGCCTTAAGGAGTTTACATATCTGGGAGAAACAGGATAGGACGGAAAATAAAGTAGTTACTTTTTTGTGTGTGTACTGGGAATTGAACTCAGGACCTTGCACTAGTCAGGCAAGCACTTATGCCACTGAGCTATATCTGTGGCCCTAGTAATCACACTTTACACACAGGGAATATGTTCCAGGACTCTCAGTGGATGTCTGAAACTGCAGATATACCAAACCCTTTATATAGCATGTTTTTTCCTATACATACACACTTATGATAAAGTCTAATTGATAAATTAGGCACAATTAAGAGACTAACATTCACATGTTCATTATGGGGCCGTAATTCATATGTCTTGCTGCCAGGTGGCTTGAACTACTGGTGGTACATGAGTGACTGTCCCATCAGGTGGCTTTTTATTAACTTTATTAACAAAAAGACCAATAAAATGTATTTGTAGCATCAGCGGATGCCCAATGGGACAGTCACACATATACCACCAG
The DNA here is from genome assembly GCA_004027295.1 of Dolichotis patagonum. Classification (NCBI taxonomy): domain Eukaryota; kingdom Metazoa; phylum Chordata; class Mammalia; order Rodentia; family Caviidae; genus Dolichotis; species Dolichotis patagonum. Next base: position 172,352 of record PVJX010001220.1, on the reverse strand, counting down.
TAGTTCAAGCCAGCAAGAACATATTAAGTAATAAAATAGAACAATTAAAACAACATAATACGGAAAAATTGCTGGCATCACAACCTTTGCATTTTGGCACCATTAGTAAGTAAAATAGGGGTTTTGAACACAAGCACTGCAATACCTTAACATGTGATTGGGTAAATAACAGGGCCACCAAAAGATAGTAGTACTACTGCATAAATAGCTGGACAAAGTGATGATTCACATCACGTAACTCAGAATGTCATGCAATCAAACTTATGAATTGTCTATTTCTGAAATTTCTTATTTAGTAGTTTTGAACCACAGTTGATCACAGGTAGCTTGAACTGCGAAAAATGAAACCATAATGAGGAAAAGACTCCTGTGCACAGGCAAAGGAGCACAATGCAGCCGGAACATGCAAGTAGAAAAACACAGAACTCCTTAGAAGAAGACAAGCTTTAAAAAAAAAAAAAACCTGCTTATATTACACCTCACACTGTGACCTTCTCTTAAAAAGATCAGAATTTCTAGAGAGGTCCAGCAAATCTAGATATTTGAATGTCAAAGATTCAAGCTGCAAACATGTAACCGGACCAAAAAGAAGGAAAAGGTATATGCCCTGATCTCAGAAGGCCATGTAAAGTAATGTCAAGGTGTGAGAAAGAGACCTCTTCCAAACAAACCTTCTTTTCCTCTGCCCTTGTTGACAAGAGGCAAAATCTTCTCCTTCAGCAACTGAAGAGAGTAAATGCAAATGGCTTTCTCAGAGGGACAGCAGGCTGGCCTGAGGCATGGTGAGGCAGAAATGACTGACTGAAGACCTTCTTCAGGGTGAGTTCTGAGGAGGAAAGAAGACAGGGGCCTAGAAGAGCAGCAGGGGTATGGAGGATCAGAATAGGAAGCAGAAGTATAGAAAGGAAATAAACCGCCTGAGGAATCTAATAGGGCCTGCACACCCGTGCCAGCCTGAGCCATACATGCAATTAACCTGTAATTAGCAAGGCAGCACGAGGAATTCTGAGAGGAAGGAGAGCTAGGGATGGGAGAGAAAAGAGAAAGGGACAACTTAAACTTTCAAGACCCTTTCAAGCTGTTCCTAATTTCATGAATGTTGCCAGCATTCATTCCCTCTAATCAATGAATCAAACTGACAAAGGTGCCTGCCTGCAGACAGTTCAGTATGGCCACTAGAGTTAGAGGCAGACCATTTTCTTGTTAATCTGCACACAGGTGTGAGAGTCCTTGGCAGAAAGCAATCGGCTCAAGGATAATTAGAACTGCCCTCACTCTTTTGCTTTGGTGGCTGAAGCACCCGTGTATTTACAATATCCCATGCTGCAGCCATCTGAACCCATATGCTCACTGATCAGGTTAAAGCGTGCACTGCATGGCACATTTTTCATTGTAAATAAACTTTGCCTGGGTAGACCCTGGGGAAAGGATAGGGATCTTTCTCTCTTAATTTCCCAGACCTACAAAAGGCTGGCCGTCAGAGGCAGCAGTAGCTCCAATGATTTATTGCTGGAAAAAGGCTATACCTTAGAGGGTTCCTGTCATGAGCTGAAGGTACAGCCAGGGGAGCAGCCCTCATTTAATGTGAGAGATGGGAGAGAAAAGCTGGAAAACAGCCCCACAAAGAATATGCCTTTATTACATGTTGAACGTTATGTGAATTAGGACGTGCTTTGAGGTTATAATTTCATGCTATGACTTACAGGCAAAGACTGCTGAGTAGAGGAAGAACAGAAGGAAGAAGATGGAGAAAAACTTGTTGAGCACAGAGGCCTGCTTTCAACAAGCACTGTTCTACATACCTGGTGCATGGGTCATCTCAAAGAAAGAGTGATGTAGTAATATCTGAGATGAAAAGCACAATTCCCATCTAGCTTCCCTTCAACAATTTCCTGGAATGGGCCCTTTATCTGTCAGTAAGTAAGGTCATGATGCCTCTGTCTCCACTGTGGACAAGGCAGGATTCCCACAGCACCCACCAGCCTAGGTCCCTGGAAGTATTCTCAGGTAAGGAGCAAGGAATCTCCACACCCCAGAGTGGGGGCCAAACTCCAAAAGGATGCTCAAGAACTAGCGTCAGCAGACATTACCCTGCGTGGAATAGTAGAAAGGTTGAATGAGTGTTTTAAAACTGGGGAGACAGGAAGTGGCGATAAGGACTACAGACACCTCCTTTGAGAAGTATTTCCAGAAAGGAGACAGAAATGTGGCAATAACTGGAGGAAGATGTGGGGTCGGGAGGGGTATGAAGAACAAGCAAGTTGTGACTTTAAAAATATGGTCTCTTGCATTTTGACTGAGCAATTAAAATCAACGCAAAAAAGAACCTTGTAACTCTAAATTGAAGCTCTGTTTTCTGTATAAAGAAACCAATTTAGATAAGTTAGGTGACATCTTGTCCAAGTAAAAACTAAAGAAGAGCAGGAGCACTTTCACCATCACTGGGCCCCTGCTCCATCCACCACCATTGCCGTGTCCTGCTGCGTGCTCCACTGTGACCAATGTTCTTTTTTAGTTTAGGTTTGGTTTTTACTATGATGTTTCAAAAGATTTCCAAAAGTAAGGTAGCAGATTAACTAGAAGTGATTTTGTTTTTCCTTTCAGAGGAAATTTTAACTATCTTTGCCAAAAAGGGACTAAGACTATGAGGGAACTGCATTAAAAATAATGAGGCAAATAAAGAAAAGCTTTTATTATTTAATGAATTCAAAAGCTGGGAGCATTAATGAAAGGAGCAATACATTTACTGCCCTAATCCAATATAATTATGTTTTTAAATTTACTATGTTGAGGAATGTTTCTGCTACATCAAAGAAAAATACAAAATATGTCAATCAGACATTAAAATTAAATTCAAACTTTGAATGCTTTCAGAGATCAATCTTTTAATTTCTAACTGGAAAATATTATTTCTAAGATGTTAAGCTTCTTTATATGTAAAGATAGACCTTCTGCTTACAACTTAACCTAAAAATTTCCTCTATCTACCATTTAACCCATATCCAAAAAAATTTGTGATTCTATATATTTCCATCTATAACAGTCATTTACTTCTATGTGTATAAGGAAGTTCATTTAACCTCTCTGCCCTTTTGCATTCACAGCTGTAAAGAAATTTAGTTTCTGACTCAATTCACTGAAGGTAATTCTAGCAAAGAAATCTCCACAATAACATTTAGCATAAACATAAATTTGCTACATGAATGGTATAATCTTCTAAGTCTCAGAAGAAAACATCAGAGCCTTTCTTTTCTTGACAACGTGAACATCCAAAGAAATGAATATCATACAAAGCAGAGCATAATATACAGTAATATTCTATCCTTTCTCAAAACATATCACATTTCTTGGCCCTGAGGTTGTCACCGTTCTGCTCTAATCTTGACATATCATACCTAGATATTAGTTATCGGGTAACCATGAAGGCAAAAATGAGTTTAATAAAACAAAGTTAATTACATTTCATTCATTTTGAGGTTTTATATTTTTACTACAGCTCACTAACCCTGAACACATTATTCAACAAAAAAGTCACCAATCTTAGGTTCAGCTTTAATTTCAGCAGAACACAGCAGCAGTTACAATTAAACTTTAGAGAAAAGTTCAATTCATCTTTCTAAAGGTTTGTGATTAAAACTGCTCATTCAAAATCATTTTAAAATCTTGTCCTAGCTTTCATAAAATGATTAAACTATGTTCAATAAACCCTAAAACTTCAATAAAAATTCAGTCTGAAATACATAACATCCATCTGACAAGTGTTCTATGTCCAAGTAATGGAATACAGCATAAATTTCAATATGAATCTGGGCCATTTTATGAATGAGAGAATTGGTAATTATGTCTCTTGTAATTAGGTCAATCACCCAGTATTTTATTTCTTAAATCCTTGACTCATCATCTTACTGTCTGTGGTCAACTAATGGTGTCATTATGAGATTCCAATGAAAAAAAGAAACAGCCCATCCCTTCTTGTATTCAGGTCTAGTAAGAAAATGTAATTTTTATATCTATTAGTTAAAATGATTTATTACTATTGCCAATTCTGGACATACTAATATCCATCTGCATAATTCACAAGAGTAACCTATGTGGACAAACTGAAACCCAAAGCAAAGATTTTCCTGCAGCCATGGAGACACAGGCTAAAACTATCCAAGGAAGAGAAAACCTGATGTCACCAGGAGAGGCAGATTAAGAGGAAAAGGCCACAGGAAAGGAGACAGCACTCAAAAACATACATTAGCACAGTTATATACCAGTGGTTTAGTTACTTCCCTTCTCCTATCTTCCAAAAGGTATTTGCCTCCAGTTTACTGAAAAATAATGAAGAAGGCTTACGCAGAAGCTTAGACTCAGGTTTAAATGACATGCTACAGAAACTTATCATCAATTCCCCTCCACTTTTCCATATGTCATTATGTCCTTCTACTTATAGGATGCATGAAGTTCCTATTAGTTCCTGAGTCTAACTCATTCCTAGGAAAAGTATGGGGTCTGAAGCCGAATAGTATACAATCCTGCACTGCCTCTTTGTGCAATGAACCAAGTAACTTTCATTTCTCTAACCTTTTGTCTTTTCCATCTATAAAACAGGGACAATAAACTTACCTTGAAAGACTATTGTAATCAAGAAAACATAATACTTGGAAAAGATCTAACCTAGGGTCTTACATTCAGTAAATACTCAATAAATAATTATTTGTTAATCACTAGTTCTAAAAGCAGCTCTTTAAGGAACTGTTAGAGGATCTGAGAGGTCAAATTATTTTCATCATAATACTAAGATATTATTTGCCATCTCCATGCTCATCATCCCAGAGTGGACAGAGTTTTCCACAGGGTGCATGGTATGTGAACTCAGGAGAGATGGGTACAAAGACAGATAAGAGAATTCTGGTGTTACCCATCTGGCCAGACAGGGATTTGCAAAAAAAGTCTTTTCTCACTAATTTCTTCATTTTTGAAAAGTCATTTTCAAAAAAGCTTTTATATTAAAATTTAATGGATCTATTGTTATAAATGAATAAATCAATAACATTTTAGATCTCTCAGTTTCAATTTTAACATGGCAAGAGACTAGGAAAGCAATGGGGTACACTGGAGACAGACTGGATAACAGGTACCAAACTACAGTTAGGGGAATTACTTCTAGTGTTCTGTAGACAGTAGGAAAACTAGCCAAGGGCAATCAATTTTCTATTTCAAACTAGGAAAAAAAAAGAGTCCAAAGATTCCCAATATATATAAATTATAAATACTTGAGTAAATGGAAGTGCTCAATAACATGAGTTGATTATTATACATTATACATATGTATTGAATTATCACACTGTTCCCCACAAATATGCATGAATACATCAGTTAAAAACTGTCCAAGACTGATAGATAAAATCCCCCAAAAATGTGTGTTTGAGGTCTTCAGTAATATCGAAATGTGTAAAGGATCCTGAGGGAAACAAATTTTTGAACACAGTTATTTTCTCTTCCCAATCTGATTTACAAGGTACCAGAAATGGCTAAATGACAAAAACCTAGTTATGTACCCTGCTTGGGATGATCTGAAATCTATTTCTCCACAAAGATCAAGGAACAAAAATAAATAAATACATAAATAAAGGACATTTTTAAAAAGATACATATTTTAAATTTTTCTGCCTTTCCCAATCAAGTTGCATTTCTGAATTATACAGAAAGTGCTTTTTAAAGTTAACAAGTGTGGGGGGGTGCTCTGTACTTGTTCTGATCTTTGCATTGTAGTAATTAAGATTTTCATTTTTTCTGATATAATTTTTGTCATAGTTTAGAACTCGGTAAAAGAACCTACAAGCTCCTAAATGCTCTTTCCTCATCTAGATTTGCCTTAATGACTCAATGTCTTCTTGAATCTTGCCAAGATTGCTAATGAAACCAACTTTAAAGTTGTCATGGCGAGCCAGGGATTTAGCTCAGTGGCATAAGCGCCTGCCTGGCAATCACGAGGTCATCAGTTTGATCCCTGGTACCAAATAAATAAATAAATAAATAAAGTTGTCATGGCCTGAGTCCTTCATTCTAATGGCTGCCAAACCCCTTCATATGTAAAGTGACTTCTTAAAAATTGGCCTATGCCTTTCAATATTGAAGGTCTTTATAACCCAGTTAAGTCCTTACCCGGTTGTTGCTGGTGGGACTTCCCTGTATGTAACTTGCAGCTGAAAAATTCTGGTAATAAGCTTTCCCTGGGGAAGCCAAAGGCACAAAGTTCTAATAAATTTCTCATACAACACAGTGTGCACTAGAGTACAGTTCCCCCACTCCTTTTGGAGGGCTGTCCCTCTAAACAGATAACCCTTCTTCCTTTGCCCCACCTCCCTCCTGCCTCAGTTATGAATCTTGCTCCAGCAATCATAACCTCTACTTTCTCATCTCTTTCCACTAATTACTTTCTCTCCACCCAAACCCTGCCTCAGGAGTTTTACATCTCAAAAAAATTCTTTAACTTCAATCAATTCTATCTAGAACACTTTATTTTTCCCTTCACAGTCAGGTTGCTATGGGGAAAAAAGTTTTAGGCTTGCTCATCTCATTCCGAATTTCCAGCTTTTCATATACAGTAAATATTGTGACATCACTGAAGAATCTATGCTTGCTTTGGTTTCCAATGACCTCTTCAATGCAAAGTGCAAAGGACTTTAAACTTTTAATTCTTTTTGCTTAGCCATCTATACATGAGTAACTCCTCTACATTTCCATGGATTTGCTATGCTGCAAGTGTTCACAAAAAGCAAAAAATTGGTATGGCTTGGTTTCCATATCTAGGCATATACAGTAATATATACTTGACTTGTATTCACTAAATGGGTCAACAGAAATAATCAACACGGTCATTCCAAAGCCTTCAGTGTGCTACCCACTCTGATTCTACCTCCACTAAATTAAAAGTTCAAATGACTTCTTTGGCAAATGAGATATGAATAGTACGAAATGGCCAGCAAATATATAAAAACAGTTTCAAAGTCTCTGGCCATTAGAAAAATGCAAATTAAAACAACACCAAAATTACATCTTACACCAGAAAGAATGGCAGTCATCAAGAAACGAATATATTACTGAGAATTTTTGCAACCATGTTTCATTAAAGAGATTGACCTGTAGTTCTCTTTTGTGGTTGGGCCTTTCTGTAGTTTTGATATCAGGTAAATGCTTGTTTCCAGGAATGACCCTGGAAGCAGTGCTTCTCTTTCAACATCATTAAAGTCTGAGGAGTAGTGGGATTAGATCTCTGAAGTTCTTGCAGAATTCAACAGTGAATCCATCAGGACCCAGGTTTTCTTTGTTAGTAGTTTTTGTTTTAACTTTTTAAATGGATTGTTTACAATTTCTGTAATTTCTTGGTTTAGCTTTGAGAATCAGAGAGGCTCAGTAGGTGAAATCTACACAATTATTTAGAAACTGAAACAACCTCAAAATCTTCTAGGTTTTTAAAAAAGTGAAATAAATCATATTAAATGGCTGATTACATGATGGAGTTAGGTGACCAAAATGAGAGATTCAGGTGTCTGGTTTGAGTAACTGACTCAGTGCAGGTATCATTTATGAAAAAAGGGATTCTAAGAAATAGGAAGGCAAAGAAGAAAAGTTCATTTGCAGACCATGCAAAGTTACACCTTTACCTAACAAGTGTTTGGTCTCACAGAGTTTTCTTTTTAGGTTCTGTATCAATAAATCTGAGGAGAAACACAGTCTGAAACAAAGAAAAAGAACTACCCCAGGAACCACTGCATTGGTGCCTCCTACATTTGCTTTTGTTCCTATTTCCAGCTTATGCTTGGGCCTTTCATGCAGTGTCCTTCAGGTGTCTGTAAGTCCATTTACAAATGACAAAACTGAAGCGGAAAGATAGTAAATAACTCACCCAAGAACAAATAACAGGCATATGGCCCTTTCATCTCATGGCCCATGTTCTTCACCATAATCTTCTACCACCTGATTAAGAAACAACAGCAATTTCTTTTTTTTTTAATAATTTAATAATTTTTATTAGTACATGTTTGCAGTACATAATGTTTATATTCCTTGTATGGAGCTGGTACATGCACATAACACAATTTAATTCCTTCCTTCATCCCCTTTCCCTCCTCTCCCTTCATCTCTAAGGGCCCTTTCCCATTTTCTAAGGAAACCATGCTTTTTAAAAGACAGGCTCTCAATCAGTCAGACATAATGTGCAGATCAAGGAAACATGCTGAGATATTCCCTGTCGAATTCTTTCTTTCCATCATGTTCTTTATTAGATGCAAAAGGCTTATTTTATTTTTTGGTACCAGGGATCAAACTCACAACCGCGCTCTTGCAAGGCAGGCACTTATGCCGCTGAGCTAAATCCCCCAAAGGCTTATTTTAATACTAGATTTCCTCAGTATCTATGCTGGGATCATCTGAGTCGCCTATCCTAAAGCAGTGAAGTCCTCTTTGTCACAGGAATAAGTTTTATCTTCTTTTCTTCCCTTTCCTATTCTACTCCAAAGTGTTACTGTGGCTCACTACACAAGACAGTAGTAAAACTATATCAATCCCTAGTGCAACCACTTTGAGAATCTGCAAACAAGGGTATACATTATGGAGTTTCCAAATTCTCAAATGTCACAGAACCATAAGCTTCTGATGACTGAATTAAGGATCCAGACCTATGGTTTGGAAGAAAGATGAGCTTTACAAAGAAGAATGTTGCCAGGGAGAGGTAAATAGACTGAAGATTACAGGAAGCTGAAGTGCTCAGACTATTCTAACTAATGGGCTATTCTTCACTGGTTATACACAATAGCTTGAAAGGACAGTTGCAGGTGGAAACCAAGAGGTAAACAGACCTCTAAATAAGTAAAAAGTTAGAAGTATAGCCATAGAAGCACAGGTTTCGGAATGAATTATTAAAACCTTCCCTGGTCTGTAGTCAAGAGAATGACTGATTTCTAAGTGAAAACATCTTATCCTGAATGCTGCTGTTTTAAGGTAAAAATAGACTCATTACTCTTCCAGGTTTTTTTTTTTCATTGCTGGTGAAAAATGAAACAACTTTGTTGTTTCAGATGTGTCTGACACTAAAATTTCATTCTAGCTACTACCATACTTTGAAATCCACAGCAAGGGAAGAAGACCATTTTGGCATGTAAAGTAGCATATTTGACATGAAGCCAATGCAATACATGAGATATACAGCATTTTTACTAGAAAATATAGTTCTAGATGAAATTTTACCATATTTCAAGCTTCCCTTTGAACACTTTTAAGATAAACAGGTATACAATGGTTAAGAGGGGTTGGGGGTTTAGCTCAGTGGTGTAAGTGCCTGCTTGGCAAATGCGAGGTCATGAGTTTGATCCCTGGCACCACATTTAAAAAAAAAAAAAAGAGTCTCTACAATGGTTAAGAGAGGAAGTTGGCTTTTTTCCACAATTACCTAGTAAAAGTAGAGTAAGGTACAGATTTTTATATCTGTTTTTCAAATGTAAACTATTGAAAAAATTTTAAAAGGCAGAAGATTATAATTCGTAACACATGATAAATTCACAATTCATGAATCTACATTTACAGATACACCCATTGATGTGAATTATTATCTATACATAAAATATACCCAAGCACAGAATATATTCAGATACATAATTAGTCCAACACTATGAGTTCATTTCCCCAACAAACTCCTGACTAAATTATAAAAGTGCCTCTTCAATCTAGATAATACATTTTATATGAATTTCAAAGATATTTACTGAGTGCCTACTTTTTAATCAGACACAGTTCACAGTATAGTTAGAACAGTGAACAAAACACATGAGATCTGTATTCAGTGGAACTTATTTCTATATAAAGTGATAATTATAGTACCAAGAAGTAAATAAATAATCAAAGGTGATTTTATATAATGTTAGAGATACGGCAACAACAAAACAGAATGGTATCTCAGAAGTGTAGAAAGAAAAGTTGTGTTAGATGGGATGACCACAGAAGGCCTCTATGAGACAGTAACATTCAAATGAGTCCTGAATGATAAGAAACACCCAAGCACTAAAGAGCTAAATTTTTACAAAAGTATTGGGGTTTGGAAAAGCAAGTGTGACAGAATTCAATTCAGTCACTTACAACAGAATAGCAAATAAAATGAGCTGCCCAAATAAAAGGTTCTTTTTCTCACAGTGTGGATACTGTGCCAGCAGGGGCCCAAGCCCCTCAATATTTTCTCTCTGCCACCCCTGCTGTGTTGCTTTCTCCCTTATGCTTCCTAGAGCAGTACGTCACTGTTCTCATGAAGAATGAAGGAGGGCAAAGGGCCCAGGCAGCCTACTTGGTCCCCTCAGATCAGGAAATGGCAGCCTTCCCAGAAGCCCTGCCCATAGACCTGCACTTAGAGCTACTCTGAACACTGTCCCATCATGACTACAAAGCTTAATAAGGGTGTTAGCTTTCTGTTTCTCTAACAAATATCTGAAATAAGTGCCTATCAGGAAAAAAAAAAGACTTATTTTGGCTCATCATTTCAGTCCATGATCACCTGGCCCTATTTTAGACCACCCAACATGGCAAGAGCTTGTGGTGCAGTAAAGTCACTCATGGGAAAAGGAAGATGAGCTCTCACAATCGCTTTAAGGGTACACCCCCCAAAGACCTAAAGACCTGGCAAAAGGTTCCACCTCTTAAAATATTCCACCACTTCCCAGTAACACCATGCTGAAGACCAGGACTTCAACATGTGGGCCCTGTGAGATATTCCAGATCCAAACTATCACAGAAACTTTAATGATTTTAAAGGGGGTATAGCCCCTGTAAAAATGTTTCTAGGGCCAGGGATTTAACTCAGCGGCATAATCACCTGCCTGGCAAGTATGAGGTTGTGAGTTCAATCCCCAGTACCAACAAGAAAAAAGAAAAAAATGCATTACTAGGAAGGAAGCCTGAATGAAAAATGACCTGCAATAAGCAGCATCTGTGAAAACATTCCAGGCAGGGAAACAACAACTGCAGAGCCCCTGATAAGACAACAGGCTTGACTTGTAAAACACAGGATGAGAACGGAGGAAATGGGAGAGCACAACCCGGGAATCCTGTGGGCAAAATGCAAACACCACAAGCAGGAAGGGCTCACCAGACTGTGGGAGACTGAGAAGCACTTTTTATCCATCCTCACTGTCCCATGGGTTGGGCAGTATCCTTATTTTACAAAATAAGAAAGCAAATCCCATAGGTTAAGAGCCTACTCTCAATTCACAACATGAGGAAAGACAGGGTCGATTATGAGCCAGGGTGATCTGAGCTGATGCTTAGAACCTCTGCTTCCACCCTCACATTCCTAATTCCACAGTGTTCCTGTGAGCACTGAGCCTACAGACGGCATTCTTTCTCATCTCTTCTTCTATTGTAATATTCACCCACATTCATGAGCTCTTCCTTATTCTAATGTTTTCATTTATATGGAAGTTTCTATATAGAGACCTCCATGTGTCTCTTCAGCTACCTAATAGGTACAGGAAGAAAACAATTCCTAAAACCGAAACTGTATGTAGCTCCTCCCATGACTGAGGTTTGTGGGTGCGAAAATGCACATTAATGGGAAAATAAATACTATAGTGCTTCTCTCATCCTGAGATACCTGGAGAGGGTGAGAGGACTGAAAATTTCAAAGCTCCTGCCAGGTCTCAGTGCTAAACCATTAATGAGCTTTTGAATTTCCAAAGGTAGGCTGGGAGCCTAAGCATGTTTGATAGTTAAATTGCTTTGCATAATGAAGCAAAGGTAATTGAGTTTCCTGAGGAATCAGAGAATAAAGAGGTCTAGGAAAATGGAGAAAGGCAAAGAGCTACACAGACAGCTGTTGTCTAACTTTGCATGACATCTGTCATGAGTTCTGCATTACTAGCAACGCTGGCACCAAATATCTGACTCAGAATTTGTCCTGAGCTCTGCTGTAGGGGCAGGTGCAGTAGGGAGTGAGGATTCTGCAGGTGACTCCTGAGAGCAGGCAGTGCGGAAATGTTCTCAGATCACACCGAGGACAAGCCATAATTTAAGTCTTGTAAGATTAAAAGGAGGCAGTGAGTCTAAAAGAACCCCCTGGGGGCCTGGCAGAGCTCCTTAAGTGCTCTCTGGGGTTAGAGAAGAGGAAAGGGGAGGCTGTTTGCTTACCTTCTCATCCAGTGTTCTAGCAACCACTTTTGGTGAACCTCATTCTCTCCCCTCATCTCTCAGTACCACCTCCCACAACCAGCGCCTCAAAGCAGAGTTAAATGCAAATGCAGCTGGCAAAGCACAGCTGGTGTAATTCAACTGCAAGCTGCCAAGCATGACAGGCCCCTTTCACTGCAGTTAAAAAGGTTTGTTGCCCCCAAGAGGTTTTTTCCTCTGGGGCCCTGTGGTTTTTCAGTGTGAACTTCAAACTCATTTAATTATGTAACAAAGTGCTTCTGACTGGCCCCTTCCTATACTCCTGGGTCACCTCATGCCACTTTCAACATGTCCCCAGAGCACCAATAAGACTGAGTGATTTATGGTTTCTCTATGTGCGAAGCTGTTACAATCTCTTCCACCTTCAAATATGCCATTCCCTTCAAGTGTCTTCTCTTCCACACTACACCTGTCTTCCTGAGACAAGCTTACATGAGTGCTTCAGCAACCTATCAGTGTCATTTCCTGCAGGAAGCCCGCCCCTGCCTTCGCTTTGGATTCAGTGTCCCCAACACCAGCGTCTGTGCATACCTTCATCCTGGCATGCATGGTCTACTGTAATTGCTATGACTTAGATGTTGCTTCTCTTACAAAGTTCATGTGTTGGGGCTTGGTCTTCAGTGCATGAATGTCGGGAAGTGGAACTTTTAAGAGATGGGTGTAGTGGGAGGTCCTGTGTCATTGAAGCATTGCCCCGGAAAGAGAATACCAGTCTCCTGGAGTGAATTCACCAGAAAGGGAGTGGTTACACAAGCCTAAACCCAACTTCAGAATCATTCTCTGGCTTCCTGTATGGGGATGTGACCTTTTCCTCCCACCACTGTCCTAGCCACAAGGCAGTAAAGACAAAGAGAGGCTCACCAGAGCTGACCCAATGCAAGTGTCATGCTCTTGAACATCCAAAGCTGCAAGCTAAATAAATCTCTTCTGTTTATAAAGTAGCCTGTCTCACATATTTGATTATAGTGCAACAATGAACTAATAACAGTAATCATTAATGAGCTTCTTTTTCTTCCTCAAAAGATATATCCAGGCCTGAAACTAAATGGTTCAATAAATTCTTGTTAAATGTACAGCTTTAAATTGTTTTCCTAAAGACTAAAAAGACATTCAAATGCAAATATGCCCAAGTAAAGAATACTTCAAACAGCAGACAAGAATATGTATTCCAAAGCCTGCTTTTTTCTTCAACACATAGCTCTGGCTCTTCTGGCCTCAATCCAGACCCTTATATTGCTCATTTCTATTTAAGCCAAGAGCAGTCTTCAAACCAAAAATATGAATGCTAATTGACATGTACCAGTAGTTTTTCATTTCACAGATATGTATCCTGTTCTTTTTCTGCATGAGGCATGATGCTAAACTCTTGTGATACAATGGGGAACAAAACGAACATTACTTCTACCCTAGGAAAGTTAGGTCAATGAACTAATGTCTAAATAATTTTAATTGTGTAAGTGTCTTGTAATGAAAATGATAGGGCATGATGACAGAGTTTTAGCAGTTTAATAGGAAGAACTAACCCATTAAGTGTCAAAAGATAGCAGGTTTCTCAGTATAAGTCTATGTAAATTAGGGTAGGGTAATCTTTTTGAAGTAGGTGTTACAGGATTATAAAAGTGAAATTTATAAACAGATAACAGCCTGTGTGCAAAGGGAAAGAGCACGCAGGGTTTCAAGAACTAACAAGAGAACAGGGTGACAGGGCTGAGAGTTCCTAGTGCAGTGAGGCTGAATGAGGTTGAAGGGCACCTGGCTGACCACATTAAATTAGACCCTTGGTGAACTGGCCAGAGGAGAACTAATAAAGAGCTACATCTGTGGCAACAGTGTTTCTAAGGTGAAAGAGTGAAGTAATTCTACATAGAAACAGCCACCAATTACTGCAGAGCCAGCATCTCCACACTGGCTAACTGAAGGAACAGTCTTACCTCAAGTACCATCAAAGAACATTCTAGAACTAGGTTAAACTAAGGAAAATAAACACACTGGGGCAAAGAGGTTCTCTGGGAATATAAGTCTATCCAAGCCAGGCACAGGTGACAGATGAAATTTGCCCAAGAGACAACCTAGACTGAAATCCATAAAGAATTTCTGAAGACTGCAACCAACTGATCCAAAAATCCCTTCTGCTTCTCAAGGCACATTGATCAGAATGATCATAAATACTGCTGGATCATTTTAAATTCTTATCTACTATTTATAAGGATCTGGACGTTCTATCTTATTTCTAAATCCAAATTTCACAGCACTGGTATCATTACAAAATACCCAGTACTTCCTAACAGCTAGTAGCATCAAAAATCTGAAAGTAGAGGTAAGATCTCTTAGACATTATGGTTAGCTAAGAATCACCTCAAACCTTAAAGCAATAAAATGTGAGAGTTATTCGAGCTGCACAGACATTACTGGTACACAATCTTTCGGCTATATGCCTTAATTACCGATTGCAGTTACCTACTGTGCAGTTACTCACCCTCATCTGCACTGTTAATCTGAAGCTTGAAATATTCATATTCTCAGAATATATCAATTATTTCTTGCAATTCCTTCATTTGAAACAATCTTTAGAACCCTGATTGGAAAGATAATTGATGCCACGTTCTTAGTGTTGTAAGTTATTGTGACTCTTATATGCAATGTTGGTTGTTACTAAGAAACTCAAACCCACAACTGTATGTGACCCTCATAATGAAAGCAGGAGTTCATTCTGTACAGTATTGTAGGCTGCATGACATTTTCTAGCTTGCCTTGACTCTTTAAAAAAGAAATGACCTTGAAAATAATTAACCATATAAAGTAATAATCTTTATATGAAGCTCACTGATATGACGGTATGTTCGTTTTTATAACACTGCTAAAGCATTCATGAAATACAAAGAAATTTTATTGCCTTTGCTCAATTTATATATGTATTTTATAGGCTTATATATATGCACTATAAGCCATCCTAATCTTCATCTGCCCACATCCCTCTGAACTTTGAAATAAAGGCAATCAAGACTTACATCAGATTTTACAAGAGGCATAAGGGTCTGATAGAACTTTTCAAACCTACATTTAATTAGAGAGCTCTCAATAAAAACAAATTCAGATTAGATTTCAGTGCTCAATGTTTATTAATTTAGATGCTGTTTAAAGGGAATATGTAAGCATCTTGATAAATAAATTTAGCTGCTGTCACTTCATAAAAAGAACAAGTGCAATTAAAAGAGAAAAAGGAAATAGATAAGGAGATGGGAGGAAAACACTCATGAAACCTGGATGCTATCAGGGCCTTTATGTACTACTAAGTTTGCTCTCCTGGGTACAGCAAAGGACTCAACATTAACTAATAACCACCCTGAGGATTTTATGGCAAAGGCTGCTTATTGTTAGAGAGACTAGGGAAAATTCAACTCTCCAAGAATGAAAGTCCAGATATTCAGAGATGTGAAGAAAAAAACCTTCTATTAAAAGAAATGCTAGAGAGAAAGGCACTGTTTGGAGTTGAATTCAAGTTCTATGCTAGGAATCTCCTTCTTCCACCCTACATTTCACCCCCTATCTCCCCCCAAAAAAGAGTAAAATCATAAAATTCAAACATGCTCAAAATGCTAAGCTTACTTGTCCCAAATGAACAAGGGTTGAATTGTGATCTCGAGTGAGAGAAAAGGTATATACGAATAAGGCTGCTCTCACGAAGAGAAGGAAATATCTACAGACCTTGACAATTTCCTGACCAGCAGAGCCAAGTCTTTGATGTTAACATTTTTCTTCTTTTGACAAAGAGGACAAGAAGAAAAGGAGTGAAACAAGTACTGAAGGGACTGGGATGAAGAAAGAGTTCAATAGCTGTGATTGTTAGTGATGTCCAGGCCATGTGTATGAGGCACACACATGGATAGGGAAAAATTGAGCAACTGAAGAAGCCAGGATCAAAGAAGAACTATTTCCAGCACCATGAACTTCCTGGATGATACACTTGTTCACTTGCTCATATGGAATAAGTGTGAATCACGAGCCAGGCACTGTACTTGAATATGACTGAAAATATCTGCTTATAAGAAGTTTGTATTCTTGTGAAGGGTGACAAAAGTACTAATAAATCTTAGGGACAGTAATCAGTCCTAGAGGAAAATATCTCTCAGCCTATTCATGCATTTAAAGATGAATGCTGTATACCAGGTTCTGGGCTGGCTACTGGGATTATGCAATGGTAACTAAAATGCAGGCTAAATTTGAGAGTCAGTTACAAATAAAAGGTAAATTAAATTACAGAAATTTATGAAGTAAGCCAGAGTGTATAAAAAATAAAGGAAGGAGGGAAAGGAACCAGAAATACAGACATGTGGTAGGGAAAAACTAGAAGAGTAAGGTATCAGAGAAGCCCCAGTCACAAGTGTTTTGAGAAGGGTATTTTGTCTACAGGACACACACTGTTATGAATTCAAACACAAACAAGACACAGTATCTATAGGATGGACCACATGGAGATTACTGGTGTTCTCAGCAAGACAAGTTTCAAGTGGGTCAAATCCCTGAACACCAGACTGCAGCAGATATGTGATAAAATGGAAGAATGTAAAGACTAAGAATATAGATAATTTCATTTTTAATTGTGAAAGACTAATTCTAAGAGAAAGAAAGAGGTGTAGACACATTGTTCCTATCCTCCATATCTTATTGGTAGGAGAAAGGGGACTTAGTCACATTTAAAGGCTGAAAGGAAAAATAAGGAAAATAGACACAATAAGTGGTCTAATAAAAAAGAATGGGATCTAGAAACTAAAAAGAGACATCTCTACTGGACACTGAGAGACAGAAAGGGAAAAACACTGAGGATTTCAGAGATAAGAGTGACGTGAGAAATTAATCAAAGATGTACCTACTAGTGGCCTCGGGCCATGGAAATGCCAGGCAAGACAGACTTTGTGGAGATGGACAGGCAATCTGGGGGTCGGGAAAGGAGGGAAGAGAAAGCGGAAATAAAAAAGATCAAGATACAATATGACCCAGAATTCAGGAGGCTGAGGCAGGACGATTGTTGCCAGTTCCAGGCCATCCTGGGCTACAAAGTGAGTTCAAGGCCAGACTGAAATGCATAGTGAAACTCTGTCTCAAAGAAAAAAAAAAAAAGCAATATGTGCATATACCAATATTCCATGATGAATATGTTATGTATTGCAAATACATACTTATAAAAAAATTTTTAAAGATTCAGTGCAATCAAGGAGGCTGCCAAAAACTGATCACAGGTTTTTCAGATTAGCTTATACTACCTTAGTAGAGAACTGGCAAAAGTGAATGGATGTGAGGGAGGTCAGAATATGGCTTATATTTGATTACTAAATTTAGTTTTAAAGAAATTTATAAAATTTATACGACTAAACAGTAAATATTTGGATGACTGGGGATACAGATCAGGGGTAAAGTGCCTGCCTGCTTAGCATGAGCCAGGTCTTGGTAAAAAGGTGCAAAAGCACAAACCAAAAAAACTTGGATAATACAATGACTCATATTTTTTTAATTAAGATGCTTACACTAATCACTCCAAGTCCAGGAGTTAAAACTTGGAAATGAAGATTCAGTATTTCTGATCAACAAGCTTGGCAATCCAAGCGGGCTGTATAAGTGTATCTGTATGTGCACATCTGCACGGAAGATGCAAGGAATTTAAGACAGCAAGTTATCTTCATGTCATGAACTCCAGCTACCTGATTCTAGTAAACTGCTTCACTTCACTGTGTCCCATCTTTTCTTCTTGTAAAAGGCAATTATTACCTGCTTTCTTGGAAACCCTCCAACATACTGTGGAGTTGAATGCACTACACATTTAAAGTTTCTTTCCAGGTAAAATAGAGAAGAGAAAAGAAAAAAAAAATCCACCTGAGAACATGAAAGGCTTTTACTGAGCTTGAGAATTCCTTGGGCCAGACTGCACAAGGTCACTGGTTTAAAAAGCGTACATATTTGTATAGAATTCTTTCAGAAGCATTTATCTCGCCTGAATCATCTGTTCCAGTATGCATGACTGAAATTCACCCTAATTAGAGGGAGAACAACTTCATGCTGCCTGAACATGCATGTAAGTCTGGTAACTCCCTTCTGACTACTCCCTGTGTGAAAAGGCATTTTATCCTTTGGCTTATCCAAAACATATGCTCTCCATTTACTAAGTATCTGTTCAATCAACAAAACTTTCAAATTTTGTCTGTACCCTGTTAATTGTTGGAGACAGTTAGCTCCTAGAGTCTGGAAACCATGTCAATCGTGGTTCACTGTACATCTTGAGTACTAAAATAATCTTTGCTGATGTTTGTGTTTGCTTAACTTGCAAATAAGATGTGAGCATTCGCTTCAAAAAATCTGCCACTGAGGGACAAGTCAACATGAGGATACCTTGGTCATTCAGTTTGTTTTTCTGTTGAGGTGAAATTCACATAACATAAAATTAACAATTTTTTAGCCGGGTATGATGGCACATGCCTGTAATCTCAGCACTCAGGAGGCTGAGGAAGGAAGATCATTGCAAATTTGAGACCAGCCTGAGCTACATAGCAAGACCCTGTCTCAAAAACACCAAAAAGAAAATTACAATTTTAAAATCAACAATTCAAACACCACTCAGTGCATTTATTTTGTACAATCTACCTAGCATCAAAACATTTTTATCATTCTAGAAGGAAACTTTGTATCCATTAAATAGTTGCTGTCCATTCCCCCTTCCCACAACTCCAGCAACCACGAAACTGTGCTCTATTTTGAATACATTTTATAAATAGAATGATTCAATGCATGGTCATATATGTGTGACTTTTTTTTTTCCGACAAGGACTTGCTTTGTAGCCCAGGCTGTCCTCAAACTCATGGTGATCCTCCTGTCTCAGCCTCCTGAATGCTAGGATCACAGGCCTGTCCCACCACACCCAGCTCTAGCTTTTTTCACTCTGTATAATGTACTCAAGTTCCATGTTATAGCATGCATCCATTTTTTATTCTTTTTATGAGTGAAAAATACTCTATTACTTGGATAAGTCACAATTCAATTATTCTTCCACTACTGAACATCTGGACTGTTTCTACCTTTGACTCTTATAAATGATGTTATTATGAATCTACATATACATGTATTTAAATACCAATGTTCAGTTCTTTTGGGCAAATACTTGATTGTAGAATTCCTGGGTAATATGATAATTCTACAGATAACTTTTTGAGGTACTGCTTTCTGCAGTGGCAACATTATTCTACATTCCCATCAGCAAAGTAAAGGATTAGAATTTCTCTGCATCCTTGACAATATTTAAATTCCATTTTCCTGGATAAAATCATTCCAGTGAGTATGAAGTGGCACCTCACTACTTCATTAACTTGCATTTCCTTGATGGCTAATAATGTGGACCATCTTTTCATACACCTGACGGCAATCTCTGTATCTTCTTTGGAGAAATGTATACTCAAATTCTTTACCCCCCCCCCGCCTTTTTAATTGCTGTTTGTCCATCAGATATTCCCAAGCAAGATATCCCAATACTCCCCTCCAAACATACTCTTTTAAGAAAATAAGATGCAAATCAAGATGTTGACAGCATAGTGCTTGGGAAGCTGTACTATGAAGCTGGATATCTTAGTTGGTATGTTCCACTGTCTGACAAAGCCATTTCTCTAAGCCATAAAATCTTAATCTGTTAAATGAAAATTATTTACAGTAAAATCATATGAATGTGTGGTTAAGTGTTAAATACTTTAGTGTAACTTTAAACAATATCTGACATAGAGTAAAAGTTACATTTTAAAAATCAGTAAACGTATGTGTGGATAGCACCCTCAGGACTGCATGTACATTCCCACACAGACAAGGGAAATAAATGCATGAACTCTGCCAGATTCAGCCATGTATGAGTAAGAATACCAGAGGGAAGTTATAGTAATTTTCTTCCCTGGTAAGACTGAAATGTTCTCAAAATAATGACAAGCACTACACAAAAAATTGCTATTTTAGACTTTTTTATCATGAATGTAAAAGAATTCTTAAATTTTTTGCAAAGAAGACAGAATGCACATCTGTGAAGAACATTTGGTGGTACAGACACTAAATAATGACCAAACTGTCTGCCTCATCAGACATTTCTCAGAATGAAAAGGGATGGAGAAAGTGTACAGCCTGTTGTGTTTTGTAATGTGATTTCTTTGAAATGCCTAGTTTCACTGTAAAGGAAAATAAGCCATAGTACATTGCTGAGAAGTATCAACACCCATCCCATTCTGTACACTGAAAAAAAATCACCATACCCAGAGGAATCATGTTAAGCAGACTACCTGCTTAGGTCTAAAAGTCATGTGTTTCATTCTGTCAAACCTATCTTGTTGCAATTACGCCTGCATCATTTTTAGAAAGGAGGTCCAGTTATACATATACCAACCAAGGTCCACTGTAAAAGGCTCAGTGCCCCAAAGCTACTGTACACCTGATAGGTAAAGGCTTTTCCAGAGTAGGGACCAATAGTTTATGATACCCTAGTCCAATTATACTTTCTATTAGTAATATACAATTTCACATTTGTAATTCTTTCTGTCAGTCTAATAAGAAATGAAGTCCTCCCTTCATGTGAATCCCTTGGGAACTTACATTTTCTAAAAGCTTATATGTTCTTTCCTCAAATCCCCACCACCCATGAAACTAAAACCCTGACAGCTGGACAGCACTGCATGAGCTACGCAAAGGCCAGGTGCCAAGGAACTAGAGTCATGGATAAATTCATGGTTATTTTCAAAAATGGAATAAATCAACAGGATGGAAAGGGTGGTCAGATATTCGTAAATCAAAAGGAAAACTGCCAGAGTTAATTTACCAAGTAAAGAAAAGAAAATTAATAAAAATTAGCTTCCGAGCAAAAGACTTCCCTTCTATGAAAAACCCCTAATAATGTGTGTGAAATTGGCAAGGTTAATAGTCGACCGACTCAAATACAAATAATGTTCCTGGAGCAACAGTTAAATAGAAAAAGTCCTGATTTGCCACCAAATCATTCTTGTTTGCACCACAGCACAACTGAAGGAGCACATCGAAGAAGCAGAGCAACAATGAACAGCACAAGGTGTCTGAGCTTTGAGGGTCAGCTCTAATGGTCTCACAAGAAATTCAGACCTAAAATGAATTTTAATCTCATTTTGATTATTTAGTTAGGTAATCAGAAGTTGTTGTAGTTTGATTCCAAGTATTCTGACTGAATAATTTTTGTTTTCTGATCATTATGGAAAATATAGAAATATAAAAAAGTATAAAGGAGAAAAAATGGAATCTGATAAGCCACATTTTATTATATTAGTACATGTTAATATTGCATAATGGTGTGTTTTGGGGGGGGAATTAGTACATGCAGATAAACTACAATTTTATTTAAAAAAGATTTTGATACATTTTTCAATTATCAAAGGCCAGAATTAAATATATACTTTGCATTATTCCTAAAATTAAAATTTTAGCACAATGGTTTCCCACAACTCTCCAGAAATATATTCAATAAAAAACATCGGGTTGTTATGTATTATATATATTCAACTAACATTGTGCCATTGTTATTCCCTATATTATTAAGTATGCCTAATGAGTACATGTGACTTATCTGCAATTATTTGTAATTTATTTAACTGCATCCACGTTACTGATTGTTTTGCTATTAAAAAGTACAATTAACTTGTTTTGCCGAGCAAGTGAATTATGAATTATTAATTTTAAAAATCTTAATAAATGTTTCTAAATTTTCTGTACTGAAATATAAATCATTTTCTACAAAACCGTAGTAAATATGACTACTTGTCTTAATAAATTCTTGCTAACATTTGTGCATTTCTTGTTATTTTTCCTAAATATCATCTCACTGTTGCCTTTTCTAAGAGTGAAATTGAATCCTTTTCTTGTGTATTTATAGGAACACTATGATATTTTTCTTGTAAATGTTCTGTGTAATATATCATATTCTACCTTGTTGATTCAATCTTCTAAATGAATGCTCATTACCTGAAAAATGCTTCCAATTTTTTAATTTTGAAATTAGTGGTAATACATCTATTGCAGGCCTAAAAGGGCACAAAGCACAAAATAGTTTCAACAATTATTAGTTATTAATTATATCTGCCTTTTTCCATCATTTTTTCACCTGGTAATCACCTTATAACTCTAAATGAGGCTTTTTCTAATCACCAGTTGATGGGCCCCTGTTACTTTTAGAATCAGAAATGTCTAAAATATTATGCTTTCTAAGGTCAGACACATTTTATATGCATTAGTGAAAGGGTGGGTTATGTGAATACAAATAGGTTCAAACCTCATCAAATTATAAATGTTATAGTCAGAGACTGTGAGGAGAACAGTTATAATCAGGATACTGAATTTATAATATTATTTTATGATGGTCACACAGAGTTTAATACAAGAAAGTGCAAGAAATCTGTCCACAACACTAAAGACCCAGAATATTCAGCCAAGGGCCCAAATACCACAGCAATGTCCTGAATGAGTCCAGGTGAAGACCCAGAGCTCATGACAATGCCTCCCACGAGTCTAACTGGAGGTCTAGAGCCCAAGAGAAGGACTCACATCACTCTGTTTTACAGATCAGTGCTGGGAAGGCCCAAGGGTCAGCAGTGGAAGCTAGAAAGTCTGTGCCAGCGGGGTGAAGGAGCTGTGCTGGTAGGCTGAGGGTTCTACACTGATGCCAAGGAGTCACACCCATAACAAAGACCAGGGCTGTCAGGAAAAGCACCACAGGTGTCCTCAGCGACACAGAGGTCTCAAACTCCTCCGATGATAAGAACAGGTGAGTACATGCCAAAAAGCCAGCATGTCGAGTTTGTCCTGGAGATTAAGTGGCACATGTCTTGCCCTCTGGAGCAAGGAAGCAATGCTCAATGTAAGGACCAGAGCTCCCCCGAAGTGAACCACAGCCACTGTCACCAACAAGGTCCCAAGCTCCTCCAATGACAATGGTCAAACTCACACTGGGGCAGCTGGTCATGACAAGCTCCTCCAGGCGAACCAACGGCTCAACAGTAACACTTGGAGAAACCCACAACACATAGCCTCTCCTCCATGTCTCTATTTATGCTGGTAATGCTCCTTAGGAGGAACATCTATGCTCAGCACCATGCAGATTTAATGCAGCTGATGTTAAGTTGACCGTAAGTTTTTTAATCCATAACAACATGTAAATTATACATCCTACTGCTCGTAAATATCCCTAAATTTTTCTTGTTCTTGGTGGTTTGTTTTGTGTTGTTTTGTTTTGCTTTGTTTTGTTTTGTTTTGTTTTGTTTTTCTGAGACAGGGTCTTGCTGTGTAATTCTGGTTGGCCTTAACCTTGTAGCAATCTGCTTGTCTCAGCCCCCCGGGCACTGGGATTACAGGCGTGTGCCATGACAACCAGCTTTGCTGGGGTAGGGAGCCTAAATTTTTAAGAGAGTGGTGCATGAAAAATGTAAGTGTGGGTCAAGAAGTAACTTTATATTACCTAGAGAAGGGATGTTGGTGAAATCATATAAACATTACTTTTATTTATAAAACATTTAGGTATTTACTTTGGAAAGCATTAATATTACAAAATGATATACACTAATTATATAATTATAGTTTTGTAAAGGTTAATGATAATACATTTAGCAAAGGTTATAATAATGAATTTAGTATTTTCCAGAAGACATCAAGTAAAACAATAAGCACTACTGAGAGCTTACTGTTAAGTAAAATAACTGCTTTGTTCTTTGAGATTTTAGACAATAATTATTCACTTATAAAAAAGGGAGTTTTTTCCTATAAATAACCTTTGCAGTATAGAAATACCCTAAACTATAAAACTGCTTCACTACCTCATTGTTAAAACACTAACTATTCATATCTGACTACTTCAATTTGAACCACGCTTTCCCTACACAGATCTGGACGCACATAATAAACCAGGAAAGCAGGCCAGGACATTCACAGGGTGTGCGTGCCCTCTCTGTGTGTGGAAATACAGTATCCTCCAGTCCCTTACAATTTTGCTGGAAAACACCGCTAGGCAAAATTTCAAACATTTATTGGAGAAGCTCCAGGAAAACACAGGTACTCTACTGGCATATGTGATTGTCAAGTGGGAGATTATGTCAATCACTTAATTACCAACTATTCATTCAGGAAGCTTTAAACTGAATTGTAAATGAAACCTGTGTAAATTTGCTGTGAATTTCAAATGTATTATACATACACTATACAGAACAAAACCTTTTTTCAAAATACATGATTTATTCAAAGGATTCTCCCATCTTCAACATGCTTTCCATAAAAAGCAATTTGTACTGACCCAAGTTACCGCATCTCCCATGGTCCTTTTAGAATATTTATTTATTCAAATACAGCAAGACAATGGGAGCCAAGGCCTCTAGTTTAAGCTAATGTTACACAAAATTACTAAGGAGATAATTTTGCATTTCATTCCAGTCCCTTTATGTTCTTGTCCCTCACTCCTCTAGCCTTCAACCCAACCTCCTCACCAGTAACTGCAATGTGATTCTTTTTTCTCACATGATGCTGTTTCAGAAAAAAGTAGGGAGTCCCAAACCATTGGCAGCATTAGCTTGCCTCAGCTACACTGAGAACTTGTGGATAAAGGCCACTCCTACTTCCTGCTGTTGCTGTCCAACGCTAAAGAGAGGACCAAAATTTTGGGTCCTATTTAGCTCTTCAGAGACCTCAGCAGAAAGAAAAAGACATTAAAAAATGAAATACCGGGGCTGGGGATTTAGCTCAGCAGCATAAGCGCCTGCCTTGCAAGCAAGTGGTCGTGAATTCGATCTCCCGTACCAATTAAAAAAAAGAAAGAAGTATCATTTCCAACTGAACAAACACTGTAACAGAAAGTACTATTTTGTTCTTCAAAACATCAGACATGATACATAGTCTGGTCATCAGCAACAACAACAAGAGAATAACATTTTCAAAGCAACTGGAGTAACACTTTTATTGGCCTTCTGTCAGAGACCTAGGTAAACGCTGGCCTTTCATCTTAAGTGGTGAGGTTGACCATTCAAGGTAAAGAAAATGTTCATCAATTATAAAATTCCCAAACTATAGACTTTAATTAAAGCTGGTGAAAAGAAATAGTAAAGGAAATGATATTCCAAAATTGTTTCAGGTCTGCCATTGAATATTATAAGAACCATTACGATTCATATTTGGCTGAAGGTATAAGAATCTATATATTCTTATATCCACAACTTAGTTAAATATTTTTCAAATACTAGAGCCACCTTTTCATGGTATCAAGCAGTAAGATAATATAAACCTTCATATATTCTGAGAATGTTTTCTTACACTGACAAAAAAGGTGTAAGAGTATATTAAAAAGAATTTTCCATTATGGACAAATTTACAACTACATTGCTTTTTTAAAAAATTAGATCCCATTATTTACAACCTAAAAGTAATTTGTGTTTGTAAATTTAAAAAACAAGAATAGAAATCATAATAATTCATGATTATCAAAGCCAGAGTTGTGCCCAGAATTACCTTGTCAATTATCTGAATAAATTTTAGAGATGATAAATAGTCTAGTGAATAAATGAATGCAATTCGTAATCCTAACTATTTGTTGCAGACTCGATGATGTCACCAAACCTTACTGAGTTTTAATTGTCTAAACACTGTTCACCAAACAAGGACAACGTTAGCTACATTATCTATTTTACAGCTATATATTTTTATTTGTTCTGCCCAGGCTTTAAAATTTAAAAGGCATTCCTCTTATACTGCTTGACTTTATCAACTCAGTACTGTCCTTTAAAATTATTAAATAATGCCAGGCACAGCAGTGCACCCCAGTGATACCAGCTGCTCAGGAGATTAAAACAAGAAGATCACAAGTTTGAAGCCATTCTGGGCAACTTAGCAAGACCCTGTCTCAATGCAAAAACAAAATTGGAAAAGGGTAGCGGTGAAGCTTAGTATGAAGACTCTGGATTCAATCCCCCGTACTATAAAAGAATTACTAAATAACTTTGATGCTAAGTTAGAAAATAAAGTAACTGAGTAAGAAAAGTGCATTCACTCTATAGAAGAGCTCAAAAGTTTAAAAACATCATCAAGACTGTATGCAGAAAAAAGCACTGTGGAGAATAAACATTTTCATGGTAGAAGACCAAAAGTAATTATGTTTAATGGGCAAGGAATAAGAATAGAATTGTTGAAAGGCAGGATCTAAAAAGCCTAAAAAGGCTTTACTTGGCTTTCCAAGTAAAGCTCAGTCCATAAAATGTCTTGTGACCAGACCAGTGTCCTGTCTACTTGAAACATAGAAAAAAACATCTAGACCCATGTGTAAAGAATAGCTGATGATTAAGTACAAGTACAAAGAAAATTTGCAACTTCTAAGGATGCAGATAAAAATGAGACAATTCTAAATATCTCTCCAATGGCATCAGTCTCACTCATACAGATTTTCTAAACATTCAGCCTACTAACTTTTCTAGACCAACCTTATTCATACTAGGCTTCACGAAAGGGCAAATTCTTGCTTTCTGCTTTCAAAGGGATGCTGCCTCCACTTAGTGAAGTTTATAAAAATGGCAGCAATTTCCTATTTGAATGTTAATTATTGTTATGACACAAGATAATTTAACTTGCTTCAGTAATTTATTCTCCCTTGTAATTAGATGCAGTAATTGGAAAATCTTCCAGAGTGTAACAACAGCTCTAAAGGTGAAATGGCAGGGGGAGGTAACTTTCCCATAGATCTCAACTATAATCTGGAACTGGGTGTTCAATTGGCAGTTATTTGAATAAACCATGCCAGGGATCAGAAACAGTTCTTCTGGAATCAAGTAGGTGGCTCCCATAACCTTCAAGAGTAGGATAATTTGAGAGAAAGATAAAACTAAAGCAAATGTTTAGAGCTACTCTAAAAAGAATGTTAAAGACTGAAGCTGGTTATCCAGGAATGATATTACACACAGTTCAGAGACTCGTTAGGAGTACATTTCAAAATACCAGAGAGGAGTGATAGACTCTGCTTGAGTTCCTTTGTAGAAGTATTTTTAAACTTAACACATGATACAAGATCAGTAAATATTTACTGAAATAATCAAATGAATGACTGCATGGATCAATGGGTAGGTACACATGTGACTTCAAAATAACAGCCACCAAGTGGTCAAAACAGTGGACATACCAGGCTTTTAGCTAAGTACCTCTCTTCCTTCTGCCCCAACTTTTCACTGTACTTATTGCCTTATTACATACCTTCACCTGAAATTCTCTGTAAGAAATGTTAGACAGACTATCTCAAATATATTCACATATGAAGAGAATTCTCTTATGTACTTATTCTTCCCGCTTCAATAACGATGTCCATTCTTTCTTCATTTACATCCTGTAATATTGCCTTCCTATATTACTTTCAAGCAAATATCACATTTCATCATTTCATCTACAAATATTTCAAAATTTATAAGGCTCTTGTTCAAACTTGAATGTTCACATTCTTTAAATATATTAACAATCTTACATATACACATTATATATTAATTACTTTACCAGGATCAGTATGTATACCTGTATCTTTTTTTATTGCTGTTGTAGTGCTGGGGATTCAACCTAGGGTCATGTGCATGTTAAGTAAGAGCTCTACCACTGAGCCACATCCCTAGCCCTTGTTATTCTGATTCAGGTCTCACACAGTTGTCCAAGTTGGCCATGGGCTTGTGATACTCCTACCTCAGCCTCTTAAGTAGCTAAGATTTCATGTGTGTGCCACTGTACCTCTATGTATTATAATTTTTTAGTTTATTTGTATAAACTGGTATGAAGAAAGGACCAAACAATAGAATCAATTGATATATCTCTTAAATCCTTTTGGCTTACAGATTTTCCCCTCCATCTCTTTTTCCTTTTCCTACATGGATTTTTGTTATAGTTAATGAAGTCATATCATTTGTTTTGGAGTGTTGCCCAGTCTAGATTTATTTTTTATGTTGTATCTCAATGAATTCCTCAGAAGGCTAAAAATAGAAATTACATTTGGTCCAGCTCTACTTCTCCGAAGTATCTTCCTGAAAGCGCTAAATACATCATAGTACAGAGATGCATGCATACTCATGTTTATAGCAGCACAACTCACCACAGCTCAATTCTGGAAGTGGCCA
The DNA here is from genome assembly GCA_004027295.1 of Dolichotis patagonum. NCBI lineage: Eukaryota > Metazoa > Chordata > Mammalia > Rodentia > Caviidae > Dolichotis > Dolichotis patagonum. The sequence continues at coordinate 143,999 of PVJX010001220.1, read as the reverse complement.
ACATGCCCATCAAGAAAAGAATGAATAAAGAAAATGGGGAATATATACACAACAAAGTACTACTCAACTATAAAGAAAGTCATTTTTAGAAAAACAGATGCATTTTGAGACAGAATTCTAAGCAAACTAAACTAAACTAAATGTTGAATGGCTTCTCTCATATGAGGAACACAAAAATAAATAAAGAGCAAATAAGAAGATATAACAGAAAAAGACAGGTAGACTGTGTAGAAAGGAGGGGGACGGGGGAGAGAACGGGAAGCAGCGGCGATAAAGATGCAATAGGTATAAGTATTAATTCCCCAAGGTGATTGTAATTAGTGTGTGTGTGTGTGTGTGTGTGTGTGTTATATTTCCATAATGTAGTTTAAGTCACAAGGCTTCCCTGTCTTCTGTACTTTCTGTCAATGATAAAGAAAGAGACCAGGTCTGGATATAGTTCCAAATGTTGGCAAGAATATATCACAGGCTGTGTACTTCATCAGGAGATATACAATCTCCAATTATCTCTTTATAATTTCCACAACCACTGATGTTCACCACTTATAACTATTACCTTAGCAGACATATCAAAATTATTAATTTGATCTTTTGAATCCTGATTGGTTAGTTGGATTAGATCTATAAAAGTCTTATCATTTATTGGGTAATCTCATTCATAATTTGTTAAGGAAAGCAAGGTAAATACTTCATTCTTTTTATTTGACAGGTTTCAAAAGAAAGAGTTCACTCCTTAATATTGTCTAAATTATTAGCTGATGAAGGTTTAATTTTCAACTGTGAAAATTACTTGAGGAAAGCATTTCCTGTATTTATCTCAGCAATTACTAAGTGCCCATTATATAAAGAATCTAGATATGTTCTATGGTTGGCCAAGTGCATATGTACTCTATTTTAGAACTACTTCATCTCTCTTATTTGGACCTGTTCAGCAAGCAGATCTTTTTTACTCAATTTGAACACTACAAACAAGGAAATTTTAGTAAACAAAAAATTCCAGGTCTTTAGGAAGATTAAAACTACTTGTTATATTTTACACCTTCCAAAGTCATGAAGATTTAATTTTGGGAGTTGAGGCAAATACCTGCTGCATGATTTTAGAATGTAGGAAAGCAGAGGAACAAGTAGGGACCACTGGGGCTTGTTTCCAGCAATGCTGCCCTCTACAAACACCCCCCTGGAACTCACATAAACAAAGCAGCAGATTTAAGGCCCATCAGTATGGGTGGTAGGCTTTAAAAGCAATGGAACCTCACACAAGAATCATTATATATATATATATATATATATATATATATATATATATATATCATATGGTTTCTATTTTTGCTTCCTAAAGATAAAGTGATTACTTAAGCTAAGAAAATTACTTTCATCCATCTCTCCATATGTACTTTCATCCTTGGGAAGTGGTAGGAACCACAACCCTATAGGGCATGCACACAAATGCTCACGTGAACAGAACAGAGCTAGTTCCTAGTAGTTCCATCCCATTGGAGAGAGCAAGGCAGCTTGATGTCTCACCTAGAATACACTAAAAATTTAAAATACAAATTACTGCAAAAAGCAGAAAGTTTTTCCCTATATCCCATCTTCACAGATGCCCTAGCCTCCACTGAAGTGGCAAGCAAGGATGCTCTTTTTTTTAATTTTTTTTCCCTTGGCACCAGGTATCGAACTCACGATCTCACACTCATCACATAGGCGCATATACCGCTGAGCTGGATGTTCTTTTCTTTTAGCTTTTTTTTTTTTTTTTTTTGGTACCAGGAATTGAATTCAGGACCTTGAGCTTGCCAGACAGACGCTTTGTCACTGAGCTAGGTCCCCAGCCCAAGCAAAGGTGTTCTTAAAATTATATTCAACTGTGATGCAAGAAATCTGTTCACTTACAAGCTTAATTCAAAGCATTTCAGGCTATCAACTGACATCTTTTCCAGGTCCCAAAGCAAAGACTGCATCCTAACCATGATACCTTTCACATCCTATTTGCATATAGAGGACTCAGGAAATTCAAAGAAAATACTATGAGTTAAATTATTTCAAAAATTACACTTTGGTCAACCAAAGATTGCCTCCACATACAACCAGGCAAATTCAGAAATCTCTTTCCAGAGATAAGCCAATTTTCCTAACTGGTACAGATTTATTTATAAAGGAATTTGAGACCCTGAATTATGAAACAGACACATAGCCTAGGGGTCTGGTTCAGGGAACCATTTTCTAAACTGAGCTGAAGTGGACACAGGACATGTATCTCTAAGTTACATCCTTATTTCTGAGAACTCTGTGCTAAACTCTGGCGAGCTAAATAACATATCATTTGGATATAGCCAACTTAAAGCCAAGTAGAAAGTGTTGAAAAACTTAATTCTAACTCTTAGCTTATTGATTTCCTGAATATACTTCTTCACCAAATTGTTTCTCTATACAATCATCTTTGCTTAGTCATAAGAACATTTTAAATAACAAAAGGAATTTTCTAAAATCTTTTTTAAAAGACCACTATTTTAATCCAATTATGAAGGTAACAGAAAAACTGAAACAAGGGCTGGGGATTTAGCTCAGTGGCAAAACACCTGCCTGGCAAATGCAAGGTAAAAAAAAACACCTTGAAAAACTGGAATAAACTATCTCAAATGCTCAATTACTGGAACTTGGGGGTGGAGGATTCAATCTCAACTTCGAAGACTAGAAACTATCTGTTACTGGGGGCAACAACATTGTCTTTCTTACCAATTCCTCACTAAAACAAAACACTCCTTCCCATCTCCCCTCTGCCTTCTTTCTCCCCACTACAGCCTTCACCCCATCTAACCCTCCCATCCTTTGACTATCATTTTTTTCCTCTCCTACTTTATCCACTCCACCCTCCAAGCACAACCTTACTCCTACTGTCACCCTCAGGACTGATGGTAAGAATTCTTCTCACCAAGCTCCCCTCAAGGAGAAATGGAAAACTAGGGCTGAAGTGATGAGCTACCAGGCAGGACGTCAGTTAGCCAGGTAGTCACAAACCTGGACACCTGACTCTCGCTCTTCCCACTGCCTTCTACACGAGACTCTGACCCAGTCCTGAGTGACTGCAACCTTCATCATATTCCTTTGCGTGGAAGCCCTAACTCCCAGCATGGCTGTATTTGTAGATGGGGCCTTTGAGGAAGTACAACAATTAAGGTTAAATGAGATAAAGGTGGGAGTGGATCCAATAGAATTAGGGTCCCTTCAAGAAGAAACGTCATTTTGCTCACTTACTCCTTTCCCCAGGCGTGTGTACACAAGGAGAGCCCTGTGGGGCTGCGCTAGGAGATGCTCCAAGCAAGCCAGGAAGAGAACTCTCACTAAAAACCTAATAACCAGAACTTCGATCTTAGGCTTCTGCCTCCAGAACTGAGAGAAAACAAATGTCTAGTTTGAATGTACCCAGCCTGTGGTGTCACGGTAGCCCACTACTGAAACATGCCTACTCCATATCAAAGTTTAACACTGACTACCCAAACAGGAGTAAGACTTTCAGTTTGTTTCTCATATTTTCAAATTCAAAGCTATGTGAGGCTTGGTGTTTCTCAGATGTTTTTTGGAACAAAATAATGGTTCCTTGATTCTATGCCAGCTCATCTAGACAGTATCTTTGGGTTTAGAAAATGAGTTGGAAAATCACAAAACTGTAGAATTACAGATTAGAGATCATCAAGGTAAATCTGTTTTTTTAAAATGAGGAAACCATAGTTTAGTAATTAAAATTGTTTTAAAGTAATGTAAACAAATCACAGAATCTCTACAATTCTGTTCTTTTACTGTATTAAGAAACAATTTTTTTCAAATCACAACTCTCAAAAAACAAATCTATATAAAGGGATTTTTTGGCTAATTAATTAGGGGAAACAATAATGTGGTAAAATGGGTTCAAAATAGAATCCAAAGAGGAAACAAATACACAAGCATCAGCCAATGTGACATAAAATTTGCAGAACTATCCTTGAGCATAGAACAATCATCTATCATATCCCCAAACACAATTAAGCCTTTTTATGGACAAAAATCAGTTGCTTTACTCTTTTCTACATATAACATACTAAATTATAAAACAGCTCAAAAATAATGAAATGTAGAGATAATCTGGTAGGTCGAGCATAGTTCTTGTTTAGTTAATAACTTTCTAAAAGGCCTCAAAAAAAGACTTTCATTTCTCATCAACACAAAAACTCACAGACAATGAAAACTCCACAAATGCTGGTCTGATACTGTCAACATTTACAATGTTCCACTTCGGCAAATGATCCCTCTTAGTATTCACAATAATCCCACAAAAGCAACAGATTCAGAATGATAACTGCTGACCCAACTAAAGATAAAGATGTAAAGATGTTTAAGCTTAAGTTTTCTAAGTCCTACACTCTTTCTATAACTTTGGAGGTTGATTTACCTTATTTTTTAAAAAAAGAGTATATTTACTGTCTATATACAAGAGGCCTGTTATCCAAATACACAAAATGGGTATAATGTGGTAGATAACTAGTATTATATTGTATTGAAGAAGTTCAACTCTGATCCCTATTCCACACTATAGGCCAGAAGATATACAGTTAATAAAGGAGAAACAAATGGAAATGGAGACTATAAAAGGTATAAAATAAGTATTCTAAAAGCATTCTGAGCAAGAATGAAGTATTCTACTTAAATATGTATAGGCAAAGAAGCATATGACACACATGAAGAGAGCAGGAAGCAAGGAATAATTTCTTTTTAAATTTGACACAGATTTTTTTTTCTTAAACTATTCAAAGCTAAGTGTGATGGTGCATGTCTATAATTCCAGCACTCAGGAGGATGAGGCAGGAGGATCACATATCTTCAAGACCAGCCTGGGCTACATAGTGAATTCAAGACCAGCCCAAACTACATAGCAGAAACCTTGTCTCACAAAACAAATACTATGCCACAAAATCATTATAGAAAACATCCTGAAAACACAATGGTAAAGTATATAGCTGGAGAGATTTTTCAATAGCTGTACTGTGAAACACACACACACACACACACACACACACACACACGCCTTTACACTGCAAGCTTTGAAACTTTTAAATGTCTTAATTAAAATGTTTCCAGATCCAGTTAATTCATTAAGCAAGACTGAAGCCCTAAAGGGACCAGTATATCTTTTGTCAAACAAACATGTTTATATTCACTGTTTGAATAGAATATTAGACTTAAAACAAGGGACACACAACAAACCCCACAGTAATGCAAGTCATTCTTTGGTGATGATGACAATGCAAAGAAAAATTCAATGAAGCACGGTTTTCCTTTAATTACCTACTAATGAAAAATCACTTGGTTAATTCTCTTAAGAACAGCTTTCTACATTGTAAGTCCAAAAAGAGAAAATGTAACATAACTGATGTGGCTCACATTTATCACATCCACTGTGGTAAAGACCAACATGGTAACAAGTATCTTGTATACCACTTGGAGTTCAGATGTAAACTTACAACTTGTTGCAGTATTTCCAAGAGTGAACAATAAATATCAATTTTCTCATTACAGTGAAAAGCTAGTAAATGATCAGTATCTTTTCTCCCTGCATATGAAGTCAAATTATAATCAGAATATTGTTTTGCTTTTTATCACAATGAGTGCAATGACTTCAATACATAAAATGCTGATTGCATCAGGATATTCATTCATTGAGCATGTCTTGGCTTAAGGATAGAAATACAAAGAGAACAACAGCTACCACATTCCTGACCTTGCGGAGTTTATTGTTTCTGAGTTATATTCCATAAAGTGCGTTTCCTTGTCATAGGATCTGTGTAGTATTGGCCTAGTTTCAGCATATACAGGCCTCAAAAGTGTCCAGTGGGGACATTAGGTACTCACTACCACTCTAATCTTTTTTTCATTTTTTCTATAACAAAAATTTCCACTATAATCATTTTTAAACTTTTTTGGGAAATATCAGGAATCAAGGCCAGAGCCTCATACATGCTAAGCATGCACTCTACCACTGAACTACATTCCCAGCCCTTAATCATTTATATGTGTAAGTTTCATGGGCAAGTGGCATGCATTAAATTCAAAATATGCAACTCTTTCCACCATTTCTAAAGCTTTTTGTCATCGCTAACAAAAGATGTAAAAACTTTTAAAAAATTTAACAGTTTACTAACATTATCTTACCAGTTAGATTACAGGTCTTCTACTCTGGGAATCTTTACAGGGCCTACACCCCTGTTATTCAGACACGGTGATTTTCTAAAGAAAAATGATCTTGAAGCTCTTAAGCAGAAAGACATCTTCACCTCCACTCCAGCACAGAGACATTTACGTTACTTAATTCAACTCTCAAAAATATATGGAGAGATATTAGTGCTAAACTTTTAATATGAAAGGAAGCTAAGGAAAGAAATGGATGATTTTTCTCAAGGCCACTCAGCTAGCAAAGAAAAACTCCAGGAGCCAAAAACAGTTATACCATCTTAAAGTAATGTCTGACCGCCCAAACTAATAAGTTTGCCTGGGGCATACAGTTATCACTAATAATATTCATTAATATCTGGTTCCATATCTGAATACTATTACATTTGTTATTAAAATACATACTCGTATAATGAGACACAAAGGAAAAAGTGAAAAAGATAAAAATGTTTTGGAGAAGCAGGACAGCATAAAGAAGTAGTATTAAATGGATATTCTCTGGAATATATTCTCAACTACTTTGTTACAAATGAGTTATCTTAGCCACTGAGAAGGACTGCCTTTTACCAAAAGCTCCCAGACATCTCAAAGGGCAAAATAGGGGAAAATGAACTCTGCAGTTTATTGGTGTATGAGACAGGGTATCATGCTGCGACCTAAAACAAATTGAAGCTCTATCATGTGCTGCACTTAAAGCTGAAATGACTAAGATAATACTATTTCATTACTAAAATAAAAACTTCAAGGTATAACAAAGGCAGGAAACCATCATCTGTATGTGCTTAGGAAAGGCACATATCTCTGAAAATAGCACATCCTTCTCTTGTCAAGAAAAAATTTTTAAAACACTGACATGAGAAAATATACAGACCAGTTTAAAGCTAATATTTTGTTTTTATTAAGTTTAATTTATTTCAAGGAACCTAGATTATGAAATATAACACCCATCTGGGTAATGGTATCAAAGGTGAGATAACACAGACTAGTTGTTGCTAAGTCAAAAAAAATTAGTATTGAAGTTCCAGCTCCGTCACTTACATTAAGTTACATAATCTCTAAATCATATCTCTTAAGGCTGAGGCAAAAATTAAGTAAAACATCACACATAGTACCACACAAATAAAGCATTGTACAAGATTTAATAGGCACCTTAAAGCTGGACACATTTGTTCACATCTGCAGCCCCAGCATTCAGAAAGCTGAGGTAGGAAGATCATTTGAGCTCAGGAGTTCACCCTGGGCAACATAACAAGACTCCCATTCCAATAAGCACATACATACTAGCATGGCAGGAGGGATGACGTAACTGAAGTACACTGCTTAAAATTAATACTCGGTAAGACTATATAATAAATACCATAGCTTTTAAAAAATCTCATCAGAAACAAAAATGCAAGTTGAAGAAAACACATCTCATAATTCATTCTGAATGTCACTGATTTACACACAAGACTTTTAAGTCAATTGGTACCAAACCCCTCCCAAAAAGGAAAGATAACACATTAGTTCTCCATATAAACAACAAAGGATAACGATATTCCTGAAAAAAGGGGGGCCGTTTTGTCAGGGATCTGATGATATGGTTTTCAGATTCTTTGTTCTATTTATCCACTCTCATTTCTGGACCTACCAAATAATGGTCCTGACAAGGACTATCACCAGACATTGAGTGAAACAAAGCCAAAGCACTAGGTGCATATGGGGGGAGGGGACGCATCATGATTAATCTTATTTGGCTCCTGGTTGTTATATAAAGGAAGTTTCATGAGATGGGGTCTATATATTCTCTGAAGGGAAAAAAGTAAACATTTTGGAGATACCTACTATGCCAAAGACTTTCACAGGCATTATATACAGATATGACAAAAACAGCCCTCTATATTTATGCTATCTGAAAGTGAACCACTAGCCACATTTTGCTATTTAAATTTGAAATAAAATTATCTAGAAACAAACTAAAATTCAACTCTTTAGTCTTATTGACCACAATCAATAGACCCATGTGGCTAGTCTATGACAGACTCAGTGCAAAGAACACATCCATCACCAAAGAAAGCTGTATGAGACATCAGTAATCTAAGGGCTTTTCTCCTCTGTGATGCTTTTCAACAACAACAAAAAAATTACCTATGGTCCCTCAGGAATGAGGGAGATTAATTCTTAAGCTCTAAAGCGTTCTGCATGAGCCCTCTTGCAGCTACTCATCTCTACACCACTCAACTGTGTGCACTGGCCTACCGAGGCCCCCAGGCTTTTACCTTTTACTACACCCTAACTGTTCCTCAGTATCTAAGAAAGATCTGGATCACATAAACACAAAGTTCTTGCATATGTGAGATAATATTTATCATTTCCTAGAAATGTATTGGCCAATATGAATCTGGCTCCAAAGGCACTGGCAGGACTAAGTTTATGTTGAGCTTTTACTTCAGGCTGGGATATGAAAAGGACTTGTGTTACTGTTAAGTAACACAATAATGGTTTTTTAAATGAGCATAAAAATTTTTAGGTGAAAAGAGAATCATTTTCAAACAAAGAAAACAACAGTTATATGTGTAATAGAGTTCACTTGTGCATAGATTTCCTTTAGAGTCTGATAGCACAACTGTAACACTGAATGTGTATGACAATAGGTAGATTTTCATAAATGCTTATGAACATCTGGACTCTATTCCAAAGTAATATATCATTCTGTCAGCTCCACAGGCATATTTATGCCCTACCCTCCAGAACCTAAAATGGCCCAGGAATTTCTAGGCCATTTAACATACTGCTGAAAAGAAACACACACACACACACACACACACACACACACACTACTATAACAGTTCACTTTTCTTCTAAATTTTACCTTTTATGGTCCAGACTCTCCCTATTCTGACAAACAGTAACTCTAAATTATTATCCTATAAGTCACTGAAAAGCAGCACATGCCTGTGTTATAATAGAGGTCTTCCCTGCTCAATAGGAGGATGGGAAGCACTACGAAAACTCTAACTTTTGCTGGATCTTTAAAAGGATTCAGAGTTTTGGACACCAGATATTGCAGTGGTTGGCTGCCTGTGGTGACAGGCCATCTTTCACCTGGAAAAATGAAGGTTTTCTCAGAGTAATATCTAGCTGACCATAGAGGGCAAGACTGTCTTAAAAGTTAATGAAAGTAAATTCATTTTTGTATTTAAAAAGTCATTTTTGTATTAAAAAAATAAGAAAAAATACATCTCTTTGCAGAAATATCAGTGAGATGTAATATTTAAAATGTTTTTACTTCATAAGATTTTTACTACTGCACATTAATTATATAGAATAATGGGTTTCATTTTGGCATATTTGTACATCTGCTTTACATATTTATTAGGCAATACTCCTCAGACCTTTAGGAGTTCTTAAGAATATACCTGATACAGTCTCCTGGTTATTTCTAGATCATTTGTTTCTACTGATGAATGTTTGTATATGGTTAGTTAGGAATAAGATCAAAATTCAGATACTACAGCCAGCCAGCATGCCTTTCCTGCTCCCCATCCCTCCTCCCTTCCAACTGAGAAATACAAAGATAGTAAGGGCTGGCAGAAAAGCAAACTTCTAAAGGCTAAAAACAATTGCTGGCCTATTTACATCCCTAATTCTAATCCAAATTCAATAAATATTAAGTCTACTATAACAGGAAAGTGCATGGGGTTAGGGATGCAGCTCAGTGGCACAGGACTTGCCTCCCTAGCTCAAGGCCCTGGTGAGTGTCTAAGCACTGCAGGAGGGGAGCAAATGGCACTTTTTATAATCATTATCCACAGAATCTTTATTTTGTGTAAAATCAGAACAAAGTATCTTAAAAATGATAACGGCAAATTTAGTGAGCCAATGGTACAATTCTAAAAAACATACTGAAAATTCTTATCAAAATGCGTTCTTTTTATTTTTCACCAATTCTTGACTGTAGACAAAGTAGGACATTCATTCTCCAAAATAATACATTAAAAACTATTGAATACTTTGGATATTCAACATTTAACAGAAGTAGTATTAAACTTTACTACTCAATATTAAAGTTTTTGAAGCTTAATAAATTAGGGTTAAAACATTTATGTAAGACCTATAAGCAATAGCAGTTCAGTAGCTATTCCCATATGGAGTGCTCACATGGTGTTGTCTAACACCATATTCCAACATAAGAAACCAGGGTTGGTAGAAGAAATGCCTGCTTCTAGGACTCAAGCAGGAAATACAAAAGATGAACCTAGGGTACCTTATAATGGTCAAAAAGTCTTTTAAAACACAAACAAGAAACACCACAATGATGAACATGTCAAAAGGCACAGGATTCAGTCAAATGAATGACCTTCCAATTGCCAAAATTACACTTTGAGCAGCAATCCAATGTAATACTGGACTGTAACTCAAAGTATGATATAAATATCCATGAATGCATACTGATATAAATTTAAATACCAGATAATAACATGGGGGAAATTCTCCTGTCAGGAAAATTCCACAGGATTTATGTAAATATTATGTCCCTTCTTCAAGGAGGTGGAGGTTAACTCCCAACTCCTGAAGAGTGGGGTGGGTATAGTGATCTTTCAAACAGCTGTGGTCAAGAAACCTGATAAGCACTAACTCAGCGAGATGATTAGGGCCAACTTTTACAGTAAGTCGAGTTGACAGATAATATCCTTGATATGATGTGATGAAAATGACATCTTACCTCTGTGGCTCTTTTGCCCAAAATCTCTAATTTTACTAAACATGAAAAATCTCATCAGACAAATCTTACTTCCTTCCTAAGGGACTTTCTATAAAAAACTTGACCAGTATTCCTTAAAACTGTCAAGATCATCAAAAACAAATCTGAAAAACTGTCACAGCCAACTGAAGGCCAAAGCAACATGATGATAAACAGTAATGTAATGACCTGTGTGAGACCCTTGTACAGAAAAAGATGTTATGAAAATGCAAGGTAATCTGAATGAAGAATGGACTATAGTTACTAACAGTACTCCAGTACTGGTTCATTAATTATAGTAATGTACCATACTAACATAAAGTGATAGTAAGGAAAACTGTGTAAGTGCTAAAGGAACACTTTATTTTTACAATTTGTTCTAAACCTGAACTCTTCTAAAATTAAAAGTATTTTATACAATCTTTCTAAACTGTCATATTGCATATAATTTTTGCTTTAAGTATATTTGCATGACACTGTAATTACACTTAAAAGTATATGCTAAGACCAAACAACCTGAATTTGAATGTAACTCCACTAAGATTATTTTTACCAGTTATAGAGTTGTTCTCTGAACAATTTATAGCTAACATGGGCTCACCCTAGCTTCAGTTGCATGCAGTGTAGTATTTACTTCCTCCCAAAAGAAAATACCATCAGCAAGGCCCCATTAGCCACTAGCTTCTCACTATAGAGTATATGAATATTATGAATAAGTATGCAAGTGCAATGTTCTCAATAATCCTGCGAATTAATATTTTGACACCTGGAGTCACCCACCTCAACCCCACCCTCATTAGCACCATCATTTCTTAAGAATACATGCAAACATCAAATGTGATTAATGCCTCTCAGCAAAGTTCACAGTTGATTTTACGAGTGGATGACAATATCATATGATAGGAACACTACCAATGAAACTTAGAAGTTACTATTTTCTTTTCAAAAAATCAAGGCTTATTGTAGGAGAAAGCAGCAAAATTAATTTGCTGAAAATATCTGAAGATACTTTAATTAAAATAGCCAGGGTATACAGTGTGTCAATCTTTCTTTTAAAAAAGTTTACATGTATAGTAAGCCCCCGACTTATGAACATTCAAATTGTGAACTTTCACAGATACCAAGAGACCTCTCATTATGACACTCTTAGATGTAAACAAACCACCAAGTAGCTCGTGTCTGCCAGACATTGTTACAGTTGTGCTGCTGCGTGCTTACTGTACAGTGCAACAGGGAACAGCAGTACTGTGCTCAATAAGCGTCCAGGATGCCCAGAGGCAAGAGGGAAAGCAGTGGTGATGAGGGGACCACAAAGATAAGTAAAGCAATCACCACAGAAACAATTGAGAAAATAATTGAGAGATTAAACCAAGGTGAAAAGATCATACTCACTGCTCATTCTTATAACATGAACTGTTCAACATTGGTATAATTCTAAAGAATAAGGTTAAGATCATACAATGTGTTGTTTCTTTTATGCTTTTATATTTTATACTTGAGTCAAAGGTGTATATGACTCACTTTGTCAGACTTACAGCGAATCCAATTTATGAATATTCGTCTGGAATGGAACACATTTATAAGGCAGGGACTTACTGTTATGAGATTTACAACTTCTTTCCTACCAAGACAGTATCTCAAATGAATATTCATACAGCAATTGCAGTAGCTTTTACCATCTAAGATAGTCATTAAAGTCTTGCCATTAACAGTGGGCCAATCAATGCCTCTGGTGCTTTTAAATTATTAGGTCTTTTTCTATAGCTTTGAATGCTGTAACAGCAGCATAAAAAAGAAAGACAAATTATTACCAGTATGTATAACCAAAGGTCACAGTTTTCAGCAAAAGCTCAGAGTTTTATAGTGTCACCTACGTTTTAATATAAAACTATCAAGATTTCTTTCCTTTACCAGGCTAAGCAAAAAGATGAAACTGAAATAAATAAAAATTAAAAAGCTGGGAATAATTAGCTATTCTTTAAATTGGCTATAATTAGTCAATGGGCAACACAGTTTTTTAACTTAATATTTCTGAGTTAAGTATTTTAGAATTAAATTATCTGTCACTATTTCCAATAACAACTTTAATTTGGGACAGTGCCTTAGGCCACCCTCTTATGTATACTGCTATGCTAGGACTACATACCCTCTGTGAAGCCATTCAGCTGAGCACACCAAAGGAAGAGGTCACCCTGATCTTTCTCTTCTTTGACTACACGCTGCCACTGGGTGTATGAAGAAAAAGATAACCAGTGCACACTACTGGGATTTAACAAAAGTATGAATCTTTTTATGAAATTATTCCTAACCAAGTGAGAACTCTGAATATAAGCAACACAACCAATCTGGTCACCTTACGTAAAAGAGCTACACCTGGGGAAGTAGCACATAGCTAAATCATTCACCTAGTATGTGAGGCCTTGAGTTTCATAACCAGTTTCATGACCAAAGGAAAAAAAAAGAGGGAGGGTAGGGAGAAAAGGGGACATTTACTTTAAAAAGCATGAAAAACTACTGGATGGTCTCTTCCTTCCAGACACGGTTCTACACACTTGAACTATTTACCATGCAGCACATCTGACTGGCCGCCTAGGGTTGTATGCTCACCAAAGGATCCTTACTGACAAGTATACCGACTTTTGATATTGAAAGATGGAGGAAAAGCTACCCAAAGCAAATATGGGATGCTGTTCTAGGCGGGAGAGTGATGCAGGTTGACCAGGCATGAACAGAGATGTCCAATGCAATAGAGGAGAATCAGGAGACAGAAACAACAACAAATCCCCAGGAACTATACTAAGCATAATGTTTTTCATATATCTCACTCAATATCCAGACAACCTTGTTAGGTAAGTATTATCAGCCCCATTTTACTACAGCTGAAACTGAAATGCAAAGGAATCAAACTTGGTCTTTTTATCCCTCCCCCCTCCTGTAATTAGCTTCTTATAAAAGCCTCCTGAGAAACATTAAATCCATGTATAGTCTCAGAAATGAAAGTTCTTGAAAACAGTTCTTGGCAAGGACTTATTAACCTCGTATTATTTTTCCCCACTAAGTATTTACCAACTCTTATCCACTCAAAACAAGTATCATTTATTTACATATAAATCTAAAGTTTCTATGCCTAGTGGCAGAATAGGGCAATATCAAGGTGACAAATACAATTGTTACAAATTAATGACTGTGCTCTTCTCTACAAACTCGGAATGCCCCACTTAAATCTATCAGCCTGTATATATGCTACCAGTAATAACAGACATTCAGTAAAAATATGGACACATACACAAAAATCACTAATCCCTAATGGCAAATATCCCTACTAATAGTGGGTCAGATACAGTATTTTAAAAACCAATGCAAATCCAGCATTTTTTCTACCATGTAAAATGTGCATGTTCATGCCTAGATCAGCTTAAGCACACACGTGCAACTCAGTTTATTGTCTGAGTCAATATATCTGTAACCTAAACAGATGGTATATGCATTTTATGCAGAATATTTAATTTGACCATCGGGGCTGTGGCAGCACCAGCTGTTATGCCCTGATGACCTTGGTAAAGGAAGAGACATCAGCAAATACGAATGATAACGTTCAGGTGAACCCAGAAATAGTCTGTTTATGAAAACATTAGCTGCTCTAACTTTACCATACTACAAATCAAGAAATGTCATCCTAAGCAGTCATCTGATTCATATCACTCATCCTGAGCCCCCTGGATTTATTACAAACTATTTTTATATCCTATATGCTGATAACACACTTAAGTGAAATTGTGGAAATACATCCCACAAAATATTAATGATTGTTATTTCTAGATGGCAAATTCATGGGTAATTTTAAATTCGTTTTCCTAATAGTCTATCCAGTGTATTTTTATGATTTAAAGTATTTTTAACTAAAAAAAACCCAGTGATGTACATATATTTCATTTTTATGTAGTACTCAAGTTCCTGAAACACTGCCTCATAAAAGTGTTTTTTCTTATAATAAAGCAACTCTACCCTTTCTTATTTATACACAAGTAATTATTCATTTTTCATAGCTGGCCTCCCCTTTGGCCTATGAAGCTTTCTCATCCAGGCTAGTCAGAGGGCTCCTGTTACTGGAAACCCCAAACTAAGCCTCAACTATCTGTAACAGTCCTAGAGGAACCAGTCAACTCCTATCCCATTTCCCCAGATGTTTTTCTGAAGATTTCTTCTCCCTTTTCTCAATTCTCCTAACCCACCATCTGTCTTCAATCAAACCACCAAAACATAAAGTATTAAATCCACATACAACCTCAGAAATGCAATTCTACCCTGAAAACAACAGTTCTTGATAACAAGAGATTCTACTCATTATCTGGCAGAATACATTACAAATCCTCTCTCATTCCATGATATTTGCTTACATATAATCCTAAAGTCTGTATGATTAGTAAAAGAATATGGCAATTCCAAGGTAACAAATCCAATCCAATCACTTCTCAACCTTTTCACACGAAGAATAAAGGCCAGAAACTTAAGAACACATTCAAGTTTCTGTATCTTGCTCATAGCAAATCCTTCTGATTTTAGAGCTTTGTTTCTTTCTAACAAGTTCAAGTTAGATTAATTCAATAAACATTCCTTGACCTTTGAGCTAGATATGTGCAAGATACTGGGGATTTGTCTCACAACAATCAGACATGATCCCTGCCTTCTTAAAGTCAATAGTCTGCTCTATTATCTCCACCTCTTGGCCCCTCAAGTCCTTCTGAATTAGTTTGCTGGGACTAGCATAACATAATACCAAAGACTAGTGTCATAAATAACAGGAGTTTATTTTCTCACACTGTTGGAGGCTGGAAGTCTGAGGTTAAGGTATCTGCAGGTATGCATAGGTCGAGTGACCCAAGACCTCTCTCTGGCTGGCAGAGCCACCTCTTGTCACCTCTTGGCATGGTCTATGTCTCTGTACACACACACCCCTAATATGTATCCCTCTTCTTTTTTTTTAAAATTTTTTATTTAAAGAGAAGAAGAAAGAAAAAAAAAAACAGAAAGAGGGTAGTAACAATACAGAATTCCAAAAGGGAAAGAAAAAAAAAAAAAGAACAACCACAACACAAAACAAAAACAAAAACAAAAATACTAAGAAATCGCCACCTGTTAAGTTACATACTGTCATCATTGGAAATAGTTGTTCATCCCTCTTCTTATAATGATACCAGTTACACAAAATCCTCTGAACACCTCATCTTCAAATATGATTACATTCTGAGTACGGGGGGTAGGGACTCAAATATGACTTTTTGGGGGAACAAAATTAAAACCACTAATACCTGCCCCCTTGTCCAGGTCTCCCACTTGGTCCTGAAACCTTTTCTTCAGTAAAGAACATCCTTGTCCTTTTCATACTGAAAGCATAACCTACTCCTGACCTATAGCTTCTGCTCAGTTCTAACTGGCTCTATCCTTTCACTGGCAGACATGAAAACAATCTTCACTAGGAGTCTCTAACCCAAGTAGAGAGTGGCCAAGCCAACCATGAGTGGGCCACAGGCAGCATCAGAAGGTACCAGTCCCTGAAGGTGCAAACCACTAACCACTGCCAGCTAACTTAGCAGCATGTGAAAACAGAGCCCAGGGTATCCTATTCTGACTTTGAAGAGAACCTAGAAATGTATTTGTATATAAATTCACAAGTTTCACATTGCAACAACAACAAAAAAAAATGTAGGGGCCTACCTTTTACCTCTTGTTCTGCTATAACTCAAACTCACGCTCTCCGTTTCCTAATCTGTCATTCATTACTTGTACTTCGAAATCAAGTTCCTTTGCAACAGTTCCTTTTTCTACCTCCCGCTGAAACAGCTACTGATAAGTCTCCAAGTCTTACTTGTAATTCTTCCCATTTCAAATGTAAGCAGACAGTGTTTATCTCTGTGTATCCAATGCACGTTAGCACTGTGTCCCTCATAGAATGTGCACCCATACAAGTGACTAATAAATGAACTGGTTTGTCTCTTTCAGACAAGTCAAGTGCAGATGAACTGGAATAACAAGACTCTTACCTGGAATAATTTTGTAAAGGCTCATTATATACTTAACTTAATGATTTGCCTCAATGGGTGCATTATGGCATGTATATGCTCTTCCATGGTACAACAGCTTAAAATTCCTACTTTTAAAATTTAGCTTCTTAGGAGAAATTCTGATATCCTCTCATTTGAAGAAAAAGTCATTTATCTACATGCATCAAAAGGTTGAGTTGTCAAAATAGATGGTTGATGCTCATTTATTTCACTGCTAAGTGATTCCTTCATGCCTTCATTCAGAAAGCACTAGCTTTTAGTTTTTAAACTATGCTAATATAACTTCATCTGGAGGGAAGACATACCTGGTCAGTGCCATCTTCTAGCCTATTAGCCTGAAGTCAAACTTAATTCCTGATACACCGGTATATCAGTTATTTTTCTTTTTTTTTGAGC
Organism: Dolichotis patagonum; assembly: GCA_004027295.1. Lineage (NCBI taxonomy): Eukaryota > Metazoa > Chordata > Mammalia > Rodentia > Caviidae > Dolichotis > Dolichotis patagonum. The sequence continues at coordinate 126,617 of PVJX010001220.1, read as the reverse complement.
CCTTGCTAGAACAGACTAGACTGAGTTTACTCCACTCTCATTGGCCTCTTTGTGAAGAGTAAAATTACTTAGAAGAGTCGACTCTCTGAAAATGATAGCAAAAAAGGATTTCTGTATCTGCAAGGAGGCATGGGATTTGAATATAAGAAAGTAGAAGCTGAGGGAAATTCTTGCAAGCATTTAATTCAGAAATTATATATTACCTCTAGAGAAGTCTTGAGGGGTTTCTCTATCTAACAAGGTCACTTTCTTGGCCACGAAATTCCCACTGTTCCAGTAAAGTGTTCCATACACTCTTTTCTTTCCCTTAAGTATGTAATACAGTGTAAAGGTCCTTCTCTTGGACCATGGTAAGTCAAGTACAGTTAGGCGCTGCCTAAACACCTCTCTCAGCAAGAGAAGGAAAATGTGAGTGCTAGTGTACAGTATCAAATACCTCCACTTCTGATCAATTTCTACATAATGTGAATCAGACAGGAATGAATTGAACTCCCTTCCCCAGCTACACTACTGTAAAAAGTCATTACTTAACTTTTCCAAGTCTTCATTTCCTTGCTTGCAAAATACAGATAATATTAAATTAAAACTGATAAAAGGTTGAGAAAATATTCAATTTAAATGTTATGATGAATTACTCATCTTCACTTCAATTCAATTTCCAAAATTAAATCAAGGCTCCAACTTAGAATTCCATCTCAGTTAAGATTTTCGTATCAGACTTGGCGAAACTGCCCTCCCTTGTTGTTGGTATGGCATTTGTGGTAAAGATCATTTTTTTCATTGAAATTTTGCATGAAACAATAGTCTTAGTACAATTTCAATTAGATGTAGAAGTAGGAAAAATAGTCCTAAATTGCCTACTACAAAAAACAAGAACTTAAATCTAGATGATTTTTTTTAAGTGGGTCTAGATTATGCATAGCTGAACATCAAAATACAAGGAAAACCTACATTGGAATCAATATTTCACCATAAAAAGCCAACATGAGAAAATAAGAGAAGTTTTGAATGTTCTACAAAGTAAAAACAACATGAATTCAGTGGGTAAATGAACTGTCTAATAAACAGGTACTTTTACACATGCAAAATTTCAGAGACATGAGAAATAAAATGAGCATCATATAGAAAGTTCTGTAAGTACCAAAAGGCACACAAAAATGACAAAGAAGAACTCTGCACAGAATCTGAATGCTTGAAAGATTACAAGAATGATTTTTCTTTTGGCAACAAATGCAAAATAAGCAAAATCAATAACCAATTCTATTTCTAGATTTTTACTCACTCTACCGCATAAAGGCAATTTGGGCCCTGTCTGAGTAGAACTCCTAACTCAGCATCTTCTTGGACAGTAGATTTGTCATTCTGGTCAATGCATAACTAATTGCACAGAGGCAAAGAGAGCACTTCATATTTAATACTTTGATAAAACTCAGAAAAGGTCAGGAAAATCTTAAAACCCTAGCCAATTTAGAGTAATATATTAAATTTTAATACAGTTTTCAAAACTGTTAATCATTTCAATTGATTTAACATCTATAAAAAGCCAAATACTAGCAATATAACCCATATTAATTCTAAAGTGCCTTTTCAAAGGTAGTGATTTGACAAGTGTTGGCAGACTTAGAAGTTGACTAAAGAAACAAAACTAAATTCCCTGAATGTTTAAATACTGGGCACTAGCAAAGAATGCTACTGTATGCTATAGTATAGAAAGCATTTCACATTGCTTAAAACAGGCATAAGGCATAGTCACTTCTAGAAAGATATAGGATATTACACATAAAAATTAAATGTATGGAATCTGCCACACCTTGACTATATGAAATACCACAAAATCTGAATATAAGTCACTCACATATTTAATCCTATTTCTAATTAATCTTTTTCACCATCTGATCCTCATTACTTATTATCTGAATTCATGTTTCTCTTTTCTATGTACACTCATTCTTCCATGTTTTCAACTTTATCACTGGCTCATATTATTACGTTACTCTTATCTTGTAACTCGTAAGACCTGTCAGAGCTCCAAGATGGAACTCCTATGTATGTGTCCTCAGACTTCTATCCACATTACAAGGATGGAAAAGGTGAATGGCCTGGGAGATACTAAACAAAGGAGATCTGAGAAACAAACTACACCAGGAAAGTGTGTCCAAAGGTTATAGACCACTTATGGTCATATTTTTCAAGATCACTCACATAAAAAGATGAAATGACACTGGAGAATAAAAACAAAAGGAGAACAGAAAAAGAAAAACCTCTAAAATCTTCAAAAGTATAACAACACTGGGACAGGAACTTTGCTTTCTTGATTTCTAAGTGAATAAAATAAAATAAAATGAAATCACATGTGCCTGGTTGGAGAGTTAAGCAAGCTTTCACAGTTCTGATTTAATTTTGAGTAAACAGACTTTTTTTACACACATCCATTAGTCTATCTCAAGTTTTCACAAGTGTCACATTAATAAGACAGACTGGTCAAGGAAGAGCTTGGAAGGCCATAAATTTGCAAACTGCCAGAGTAAAAGTAAATGTGGTTTCAGTTTTTTTTTAAGAGAAAAAAAAACACAGAAAAATTAGAAAGCAATCAAGCAAACAAACAAACAAAAAAAAACAACAAAAGCCAAGTGATGATAACAACAAAATAGTGATTCAGGATTTCAAAATAAGAAGACAGGAATTTAACAATGGTTGTCGTTATTACATGCAGTTATCGTCAAAATAGTTGCTCAGGTTACCAGATATGGGCAGGCAAAATTGATCAAAGAATTTGATTTCCCTTTGAGCAGTTTTTTTCTCTTTCACTGTATCTATTGTAACTCTTGGATCTATTTACTTTCACTTTCTTACACTAGCAAGACAATATGTTGTCTATTTATATAAACAAGCGATTTATTTCACTTATGAGTATGGTCTCTATGCATTTACCTATAAAAGCCTTGAGTTTATCCTTCTTTATAGCTGAGTAGTATTCCAGTATATTAAAAAAACCACACCTTTTTTATTCATTCCTCTATTTATGGGCATTTGAGTTGTTTTCAAGATCTGGCTATTACAAATTGTGCAGTTATAAACATGAGCACATATACATCACTGGGATATGATGTCTTTGATTCTTCTGGGAAAATACCCAATAGGGGAACAGCTGGGTCGTATGGAACCTCGGGTCCTAGTTTTTTGAGGAATCTCCACACTGATTTCCACAGTGGTTTTATTAGTCTACACTCCCACCAACAGTGTAGAAGTGTTCCTTTTTCCCCACAGCCTCGCCAGCATTTGTTATTCATTGATATTTTTATGATAGTCATACTTTCTGGAGTGTTGTTATAATTTGCATTTCTCTAATGACCAATGAAGTTGAACATTTTTCATATATTTATTTGCCATTTGTATTTCTTCACCTGAAAAGTGTGTGTTCATCTCAGATGCTCATTTGTGGATTGGGTCTTTAAATTTGGGGTCTGATTTTTTTCAATTCTTTATACATTCTAGATAGAAGTCTTTTGTCTGAGGGATAGTTGGCAAAAATCTTTTCCCAATATGTGGGTTTTCTTTTCACTCTGTTAAGAATTTCTTTTTAATAAGGTGAGATCCCAGTTGTTGATTCTTTGAAGTATTTCCCGTGCAGTTTGGTTTTTCATGAACTCTCAGCCTACCTTTGTGTCCTCGAGATTTCTACCTATTTTGTCTTCCAGTAGGTTTTGTGTTTCTGTCTTAATATTTAGATCTTTGATCCATTTTGACTTTAGTTTAGCATGGTGATAGGCCTGGGTCTAATTTAAGTCTTCAGCATGTACACAGCCTATTTTTCCAGCACCATTTATTAAAGAGACTATCTTTCTTACAGTGAACTTGTTTGGCCCCTTTGTCAAAGATAAGGTGGATAAGTGTGTTTGTAGTTGCCTCTATCTTCTGTTCTGTTCCACTGACCCTCAGGTCTGCTTATTTGCCCGTACCATGCTGATTTCATAATAGCAGTTTTGTAGATAATTTCAAGTCAGGAATTGTGATGCCTCTTGCCTTGTTTTGGTTGCCCAGAACTGCCTTTGCTATTCTAGGTCTCTCCTAGTTCCATATGAATTTTAGGAATGTGTTCTCTAGATCTGTGGAGTATGTTAATGGTATTTTGATTGGGATAGCATTAAATCTGCATAACAGTTTTGGTAGTGAAGCCATTTTCATCCATTATGTTGGTTCTTCCTATCCATGAGCAATGGATATCTTTCTACTTTCTGAATTCCCCTTCAATTTCTTTTTTTCAGAGTACTATAAATTTCAATGTATAAATCTTTTACTTCCTTTAATAGATTGGTTCCTAAATATTTCACTTTTTTGGATGTTACTGTGAAGGGTGTGATTTCCCTAATTTCTCTCACTGTGAGTTTGTTATTTGTGTAGAAGAATGCTATTGACTTTTTAGTGTTGATTTTGTAACTAGTTACACTGCTGAATTTGCTTATTAAGTTTAGAAGTCTGTTGATGGAGTTTTTGGGGTCTTCTATGTAGAGTAACATGTCATCTGCAAATAATAATAAATTAACTTCTTCCTTTCCTTTCCTATTCTTATTCCTTTTATTTCTCTCTCTTGTCTAATTGCTCTGGCTAATGTTTCCAGAACTATATTAAATAGGAGTGGTATTAGGGCAAGCACTTAAACAGAAAAAGAAGAGAACCAATAAGAAGATCTCAAAGTTGTTAAAAAATAAAGAGAAGAAAGAACATGTCTCTAGCACCATTCTAGAAGAGAATTGGGGCAATGGGTGAAAACTACACATACTCAAGACATAAAATAGGAAGAGATATGGAAAAGGCAAGCAAAGAGCAAGTCACAGATCTGTTTGCTATTTGTTTTTTGAGAGATATAATGACCATGTTATAGAAACCCAACCAAAGTAAATAATAGGCATTTTGGGCAAGGGATTTAGCTCAGTGGCACAAGCACCTGCCTGGCAAGCATGAAGTTGTGAGTTCAATCCCTGGTACAGTAATAATAATAATAATAATAATAATAGGCATTTTAATACTTACTATCTGGATGCATGTTTCCAGAGAAGATCCAAAGAAAAAGATTTAATTCAAGAATTTTTCTAAGCTAAAAGGAAATCCAAATCTGACCTCAATTGGGGTTTCAGTATTTTACGCAAAAATCATTAAAAATAACACACTAGTAGCTGGCGATCTAGCTCAGCGACATAAGTGCCTGCCTTGCAACCTCGCAGTCGTAAGTTCAATCCCCGGTACCAAAAAAATAAACAAACAAACAAAAAAACCACTAAAAGTCTGATAAAATTTTTGAATTTTAGTATTAAAGAGAAAAAAATGAGGGCTGGAGATTTAGCTCAATGGCATAAGCGCCTGCCTGGCAAGTACAAGGTGGTGAATTCAATACCCTGAGCCAAAAAAAAAAAAAAAGAAAGAGAGAGAAATATCTACAAATATATAGGCAGTGCTGGGATAGGGAGAGAAATACAATTTGTTTATGAAGAAATAAAAGCTGACTATGACTTTCCTTTCCAATGGTAAATTAGTAAAGTAATGGTACAACAAAGACAATCTGAAGTAAGCCTGCCTTTCCTGTGAGCCAGCAGAGGGAGTGGGCCAGGAAAGTCAGCCTGCCTTTCCTGTGAGCCAGTGAAGGCCATGGACCAGAAAATGACCAGGAAGTCAGCCTGCATTTCCTGTGAGGTAGCTAGTACGCAGGCTGGGAGACAAGAGGTCCCCCAACCACCCCACTCCTCTTGTAGGCACCAGCTAATTCAGAGGAACACATGCTGAGATAATAGCAACTAAAGTACAAAAACAACTTAATGCTTGTATTGACTGACTGATTTTGCAGGCCTGGGGTGGGTAGTCTGAGAATCTGTTTATGTATTATAGCAACTACGGGGAATTTCCTTCGGTCTAGTTTTTGAAATTCTATATTGTTCTCATTGTTTTCTTTTGTTCCATTTTATTGCTTTGATTTCCCTTTAAAATAAAAATAAATTTTTTAAATTTTTTATTATTTTGAAGGTAGTAAAATACAACAGAACAAGACAGAACAAAGCCAAATGAGACAATGCAGTGAAATTGGTACGGAACATCACAGCAGGTTACTGGGATAACAGTAATAGGTACCATAGTATATCTTGTTATCTTCACAATAGTTGTCCAATCAGTCAGGTATAGCAAAATCACACCAAATACAGAATGTTATAGAACTTATCAAAACAGAATAGTGAGTAGAGCAATACAATTAATCAGAACAAAGCAAAACAGTGATAACCATATTTGCCTTCAAAGAGATGGTGGAAGGAAATCCTCCATATTTGCTATATGGCACATGGTCAACCTCCCAAGAGATGCTCAGACCAAATGGCTCCCATTTGCTAACGGGAGTGGGGGTTGGGAGGGTGGGATGCTTGACTCTCAGCCCCCGTGCTGGTAGGCTCATGGCTGCTTACCAGGGAGGCGAGCTGGTTGCTTTGTTTCCCAGCACTCTAAGTTCCAACATCACATGGATCTTGGGAGACACTGGCTGGTTCTCTCCCTGGAGCGCCCACTGCTTGCTCAAGCCACGGCTGCTTACCAGGGAGGTGAGCAGGTTGTTTTGTTTCCCAGTAAATTTTTTTAAAAAATAAAAGACAATCTTACATTTTTTAGTGACTCAACAATCTCATATTGAACTTAAATGAAATTTTATGTCTCAAGTTGTACAGACACTTTTGGAAGACATGTAAAGATTCACAATGTTTATCTCCCATCCCCAGTTGCTTTGATATGTAAGTTTAGTTCTTGGAATCTCAGTTTCTTCATCTGTACTGAAGAGTACCAGTCAAATCCACCTCAGAACAATTTGAAGAAGATTAACCCACATAAAGGACTCAGTATGCTGCATAGGACTCTTTATAAACATAGTTATTTGCCTCTCACAATCCAGGGAGGATATTGCAGATATAAAATCCAAGTCTCTCACATAAAATTAAGTCACTTATATAAAATGGCATAGTATTTATATATAACTGATGCATTTTTCCTTCAACTTTAAAATTTTAATCCCTCTCTATATTATTTATAAAACCTAATACAACATAAACAAGCTTTATAGATGTATTGCATAGGAAATCACAGTAAGAAAAAGGTCTATTCATCTTCAGCACAATTTTTCCTAAATATTTTTAATCTGCAAATTCGGAATTTAGAAATATAGAGAGCCAACTGTACTTAATAAATGTTGGCTGTCATTGCTGTTACAATCTAGTTGACTATTAGATTTTGGAAAAAGAAAAAAATAAGAACCAGAAATACTAAGAATCTGATATATGATTGCATTAATAAACAGTAAATTAAAAAATCAAATCTCAATAATAGTCATCATTCATGTGATAAAAATAAATAAATAACCTGGGTCTTCACAGATAAAGTTATCCAGCCACTACTTTAGAAGAAAAGACACAAAGACACACACGTGCTCTGAGAAAACATAATGGCTTTAGTATTATAGGCACCTGTCTTAGTTAGTTTTTACTCATCGCTGAGACAAAAGACCTGATGCCCAAAGTTGGGAAAGGAAAGGTTTATTTCTTACAGTTTTTGGAGGTTTCAGTCCATACTCAGTTGGCTCCAAGGCAGGGTGGCATGGCGGGGCCTGCAGTTCATGGCGGCTGCAAACAGCAAGCGGAACCGGCAAGAGAGAGCCACACGCCTTCTCCCTGCCATTACATCACATCCTGGCTCCACCCCTAGCAGGGTGTAGCACTGATACCACCAATCCAAGCACTAGACAATGAACCAATCACAAATGCACAATGCAAATACATGAGGCCTGGGGGCCACAGACATAAACCATGACAGCACCCTTACATGGACATTTAATATACAGTCAGAGAGGACTGGACTGTCAAGGAACTCAACAGAAAAAAATAAAAGCATCAGAAATGTCACTGGAGGCACATCTCTTGAATGTCAAGCCTCAGGATAAAGATGGAATGACCAGGCCTATATGTCTCCTCAAGGAATAAACAATAACTTGGAATTACATTATAACTGATATCACACAGTGTAGTAAAGTCCAGACAGACATCAGTTACCTAAGTGGGCGACCAGAACCTCTGGACCCATCCCTTCTGAAAAATGCCTTTGTTCTTTCCAAGCACCCTTGCTACATGACCTTTTCCCTACTGGACCTATACTAGCTAAGCAGCTGTAGTTGTAATCCTATGGGTGGATTGCAGTTTGACTCACACAGTGCCTTCCCTGAATAAATTAACCCCTGACAAAGGGCCTTGGTGACAACCCACTTTTGGGTCCCCTCCCATCTCTCAGAAGCTATCTTTCAATAAATTTCTCCTACTCTTAACTTCTATATTAGTATTAATTCTTTGATTTTGAGGACATAAACTTGGTGTATCTGGCATCTAGCAAATTAGCAGTTATATTTTTCCCTGTATCAATAGAGTAAGGGAAAAATTCAACAGAAAACTATATTAATTTTAGCATTTTTTCCCATAAGATTTTCTTTAGGGATTAAAACTCATTTTTATAAAAAAGTTAATGAAATACAATAATGTTTTTAATACAATGCTAAATGAAAGAGCAGCATATAAAATTTTATATACCACTTGATACCAACTGTATAACACATAAAGAAAAACATATGCATAGAAAAACAACTACAGTACCTGCTTATAGATTATGTGTGGATAAATTTTTAAAACAAATTTTTAGGCTTTCCTCCATTTCTAAAATGAAGATATACTACTTTTATGATCAAAAGGAAAACCATAGAATCTTTAAACTGACAGAGTGCCTAATACTAGCATGTAGCTTTTACATTTTGTATTAACTCATTATTAGGTTCAAAAACTATGTATGTTTAGGTAGCATCAATTATGTCTATACACTGAGGAAAAGCCTGAAGTCTTTTCTAAACTATGCAGGTATAACATTAAAAACAGAAATTGGAATTTAACTTACAGAGCAAGGAAAATGTAACTTTCAAGTTTTCTGAGATAAATAATCTATAATTGTCCTTAACCAATTTGTTTGGCCAATGCTACATCTCACTGTTTGTACATTCCTCCATGACAATGGATCTCTGACAGGACTACATGGTCAAGACTTCCCAGGTGATTTTCTAACCCAGTTTATTAATTCATATTTTTTACGATGTTTTAATGAAAACCTTATTATTTCCTTATATATCTGTGATTTCTGAAGTCTTAAGAAAATCGAAGAATTCTTTAATATTGCCTACATATCTGTATAAAGAATTTCAATCTAGATGAATATCTCTTCATTATATGAAGAAAATATGAAAAACATCAATTTAGTACACAAAAATCCAGGTGATAAGAAATGTTCAAGAAATCATCTATCCCATAATGTAAGATTATACTTTATATCTAAATAATTCTAGGATGATACCTATCTTTACTTCCCAAGCTAACTGAAAGCACAGCTCTCTTTCCAAACTCACTTTTTGTTTCCACAACAGAACTGCTGCATGAGCCATTATAATGCCAGTGATTTAAACAACAGACTTTGAAAGACCTAGGCATAGGGAACAAGACTATTCTGATCTCCTGCTGAGCAGTGCATTACCAGGGAGTTGCTATGACTATAATGTGGACATAAATATTTCTGAGTTGAAATGAATTTAAACATGTACATAGTTCCCTTCTCAGTAATATGACATTGATAACAGAGTTAAATATTCTGAATAGCTTGTTCCTAAGGGATTACTGCATGTCTCCAGTACTCAAAGTCACTTATGTCTTTGTAATTCTTGAAAGGTTCAGTAATAACTCCTCCAATATTCACTGCTTCTCATATTCTAAATACAGAATTACTGTATGCAAACCAGCAGCCTCTATGAGGACTAATGGAAGTTACCTACTTGCATCAAGAGAAGAACACAAACCCAGAAACCTGTTCTGTGCTACTCATAAGCAATCATGCTGCATTTTTTTTCTTGAGAACAATATAAAAATGCATTGCTATTTATGCAGAACCCAGGTGTTACAGGCACTTCTCTAACACCCAAGGATGCATTAGCCAAAACCAACTAAAGTCGTTCTTTTGGCTCATTATCTTTCAAGTCGAATTAATAATATTAAACAGCATGTGGGATGAGGAAAAACCAAGCACAGAGCAACATTAAAATCCCTTTCCACTCAAGCATAATTCATTTTGATCTTTACTACTGGATTCAGCTAAAGGTCAAACCATATATGATGGTTTAGATTCAGAAAATATATTATTTCACTGTGGAGTACAAACTGAAATGAGGGCAACTAATTTAAAAATGGAAGCAATTTGAAAAATATAAATGAAAATACAAATAAAAATGTCTCCATTATAAATTACATAAATCGTTTTACTATTGATTGCTGCCAACATTTTAAATCTCTATATTCATATGGCAGCGCTTTTAGTGAAACTTAATTTTCTTCACATTACGTGATATAATGTGAAGAAAATTAAGTTCAATGGTAATTATTCTGGTAAGGGACTAAGAACAAAGTCAGAAGTGATAATAAATTAAAGATCTTAACTTTTGAACAGTTTTAAATGTTCACCTATAAGTCATTTGGTTTGACAGATGAATAGTTAAGAAACTGCATGAACTAATAGTAACAATATATTAATTTGTACTACCACATGGCATAATGCCAAGATCTTAACATGGTCTGCATTAGGTACAAAACTCAGATTCAGAGCATATGCAACAGGAAAAAATTTTTTTTGTTAATTATCAATTAAAGACTTTATGGGCAAGAATTGCTGTACTTATTCATGTATGTCAACATTTTATAATCCTGTAAGAGTTTATTAAAAGAGTACCAGATTCACAATTGATAGACCATTGAAATGCTATCAGTTTTGACTTTAAAAAAATAAATAGGTGACTAGTTAGTTCAAGTACTTGCTTATTCATTTATTTTTTATTTCCAAAGGCAGTTGATATTATAATCTTTGGGGTCTCCATTACACAGTACTTGGATCAAGATTTGTTTGTGCTTTTATAATCTACATCTATTGCTCTTGGGCAAGTCCCAAGCAGGAATAGTGGAGTGTCCTTCACAATGTGCCAAAGAGATATCCAGAAACCAGGTTCTACCAATAACTCAAACTGGTCTGGTGCTATTGAATCAAAAGCAATTGCAAGATAGACTAAAGAGAAGGGAAACAGAGTGAACAAATAAAGTTACAGCCAGTAGTTTCACCACTAATAAAATAAACCAGGCAAGTACATGTTGCCTGGTAACTGATGAAATCTTCACAGATTTGTCTATTTCTCAAGAATGGTCTATCACAGTATCAGAATAACCTGGAAAACCTGTTTAAAATGCACACTTCTCTATCAGCTTCCAGATCTCTGGTAACAGGATCATCAGAAGTGGGGCTGAGAAGTCTTTCAACAAGCTGCCCAGTAGATTCTCACATCCTCTAAAGCTTCAAAGTCAAACTCCTGGGAAGACTCAAGACATTCATTACACCAAATTTGGACTGATACTATGCTTCCTAATATCCCACCTACAGTGCGTCATCAGAGCGATGACACACAGTATGCAATGGAAGACATATCAGACCATTAAAAACATTAAGGTTAATTAAATATGTGGATGTGATTTGTTAATAAATGAACATGTAGACATATACATGATTGAATGAATAAATTCATGAATGGAAAAATTAATAGTACTTGTGAAATAAAATGGGAATTCTGATTCTCTTACAATTGGCTCTACAAATTCTGTACATCCACAGCTCTTTAAAACTCTCCAGAGTGCTCCAAATTTCTTACAACCTATGTATTTGGCCATATGATACTAACATCTGAAATACTCAACACAGAAAATTGAGAGGAAAGGGAAACTACAAGGCAAAAATTCTGATTTCTCAGAAACATCACAGTGCAGCACTGCTTTTCATCCTGCATGGTGTGTTGCCAGATACCACTGCCGTCCCTGGCACATCTGCTTCAGTGAAACACGTTGCTTAGCAACAGCAATCAATGCCGTATTTCCTCTTCACCATTTTCCTGAAGATTGAGATACCGCTCCAAGGTATTATTTTCAAATACCTTCTGTTTCATTGACCAAGTATGTTTGTTAAATTTTATACTATAGATAAATAACATAAAATAAATCCACCTACCAACCTAGTAAAGAAGACTAATGAAAGGTCAGTATAACATAGGGTGCTTTGGGACTTGTTTGATGAAGAAAAATTCTTTGACAGCTCATTGACTTTATTTGCTACACCCTTTCATTCTGCCATTTTAGAATTGATTTCTGCTACCTCGTGGGAGATGAAAACGCATTAGCATGAATTATCATTCTAAATGCAAATCTATAAGACACTGCTGCAAAACATAAAGAGAATGATTTTCAAAACTGGTTTAATATACATCTCACATGTCTGTTAAATCTTGTATCTTGGTTTTATTCTCTGTAAACACTGCTAACATTATTCAGTGTCTGTCCATTGATACCACAACACAGAATTCTTTCAAAAAGGCAACACCTACAAGCTAAATTACTTACTGCCTGTGATTAAAATATAAAGACAATACCAGTATTTTTTTTAAAAAGTGCAAACAATGCACAAGAGCGGAAACAGTAAAGAAAGGGAAAGGGGATAAGAATTTTATTTTAAATATACTGTTACCAATATGTTCTGTCAATAAATATATTCTTCACACAAAAACAAGAGTAGCACTCGTCTGCTTTAAACTGTGACAATTTGCTTGAAGTATATCCACAGATATGCTAGTAACTGGTGAAATCCATCAAGGTAAATGTTATGATATTTATTGAGCATCTATGATGTTTAAATTCCTGTTGGTGGCAGTAAGAAAAGCCTATACCATCCGACATTAGAAACAGTCATATAAATAAATGCAGAAGAATAAGTATCACACAAATAGTTAATTACAAAAAAGTCTCAGTTAATATATATTACATCTGCAACATAAATGAATAAACCTTCATTTTTGATAGCAACACTCAATGTGGGAAAGGACAGAATAAAATGAAAACACCATCAGGCTGGTTTTACTGCTCTATTCCACCAAACTTTTAAAAAAACTAGCATTAACTCTTTTCAAATTATTCCTAAAAATTAAACATGGGGGAAATTCTTCCAAATTCATTCTACAAGATCAGCACTACTTTGACACTGAGACCTGACAGAATACAATAAAAAGAAAAATACAAAAAAAGTCTTTAGTATACCCCAGTGAAAAAATGATCAAAACTATGAGGACATAAAATTCAACAACATATCAAAAAGATTATACACTATGCCCAATTCAATTTATCTCAATGCAAGGATAGTTGAACATAATGCATGTCAATAAATTTGATCCATCACATCAACAGAATAAAAAACAGAAAAATAATTTGATAAAATTCAGTATCTCTTCATGATAAAAACTCCCAAAAATTAAGTACATAAGTAATATACCTCAATATAATTAAGATCAAACATCACAAAGTCACAATTAACATTATACTGAATTGGGAAAGTTGAATATATTTCCTGTAAGATCTTGAACAAAAAGATGATTCCCAATTTCACTATGCTTACATGTAAAAAAGCTAAGAAATTTTATCTTATATAAGTAGAGTAGGACAGTGGATACCAGAGGCTGGGATGTAAAGGGGAAGATGGTACAAGACAGGGTTGTTAAACAGATAATTAGAAGGGAGAATTAGCTTCTAATATGCTAGAGTAGAGTAGGATAAATATAACTAGCAGTTAGTTGTATATTGCAAGATACCTAGTAAAAGGACTCTGAAAGATCCCAACACAAAATAATAATGTTTGAGGTGATAGATATAACAATTACCTGATCTGATAATTAAACATTTATATATGAACTATCACACTGTACCACATACACATGTAGTCATGACATGTCAATTAAAAATACACATATACAGAATATTATCAGACACTACAAAAGATATCCAGCTGCTACTTCCATTTCAGAACTTTAATCCTCATCAGTCACTTTAGTACTGAATACTTGTGTGATACAGTATTTAAGTTTCTCAAGTATTATTGGATCAATAGATTTTCATTTCCATAAAGGCTTTTTATAAAAAGGCATAAAACTGATCTTAATTTTAAAATATTACTTATCAATTTAATAACTATAGGGCATACAAATAGAGAAAGGACATGCCTAGGATATGAGAAATAGATTCGGGAAACTACTTTCATTCAATATCCTTCCAAAAGACACACTGCCTTTAGGCATAGCATGTCTCTTGTGTCTATCTACAAAAGTTATATGTGGAGTGGGTCACTGTGCTACCTACAACTATTAACCTTTCCCAACAGATGAACTGAAGGGTCACAGATGCAGAGATACAAGTAAACTTAAGGGCATCTTATTGGTGGAATCAGTTTTCTTCCTCTAAATTTCATATTATACACACACAGCTATGCCACATTATTTTCCATCAGTTACCAATGACTGTGAATGCTGACAAAAGTGTCACACTTTCCAATCCTACATCAGCAAAATATACATTACTCTTACATTTTCAAAAGAGGAAACAGGATGAGGAATGGTGATAAGTTGGCCAGGGTCACCAGCTAATCAACAAAAAGACACAATTTGGTCCTACATTAGTTTACTTCTTAAATCCATGCTCCTGCCATGAGACATTTGAAAAAAGGAATAGAAAAATTTAATTTTAAAGAAACAACAGAATGCAAAGGTGGAAATACACTGGGCAAAATACAGAGGTAGAAATAAACAGGGTGCATGCAGGTACAATGTTCCCACATCTACTACAGGACAGGGGAACACTCAGCTCCTGGCTTATCCCCTCGCCTGCTTGTGTACTGCATGCCTGACCAAAACAGGCCCTGTTCGAAAGTCAAGATCAGCCCTCCCTGATGCCCAGGTGCCAGCTTTATCTGCACTCTAACCTGATGGTGTTCTTAGGCACCCTTGACTTTTTTAACACTTGTAATAGCCATTGGTTTTGAATTAATCCCAGCTTTCAACCTGTTTATGAATTTTAAAACACATGGTTTGCTCTGCATCTGCTTTCTCTTGTTGGATACAGTTCTTCCTCTTCCTAAATAAGGTCATTTCTGCAGTACCCTGAGTTTCTAGTTTACATTGTTATCTCTTCTAAACTTGAGTCATCAAAGAGCTCAGCAGCACTAGCTCCCCTAATTTACCCTCATTAGGTGACTCTTATAACAGCAAAAGCTACCTTTTAACTCCATAAGTGATAGTACTAGTCTAACTGGAATATAGTCTTCATAATACCAGGTTAGAAGTTAAGAGATTAAAAAAGATAAGGGAGGGAGCTTGAAATTCAGTCACAGATTATATTATACATTCTACATCACAAACTGATATAAAGGTATATCATATTTGAAAAAAAAAAAAAAGTTCTTCGGTAAGAGAATGCAGGATGGACCAAAGTGGAAAAAGAAAGGCATCAAGTGCCATACAAATCTAGTTAAGAGATTTCCTGTGGTAGAAAGGTGAGGCAAATATAGCAAGATATAAAGGAAAAATGGGCAGAACTGTTGATTTTATATAAATGAAACAAAGAAGAGGCAAAGTTTCAAACCAACATGTTAAAGTTCATGATAACAGCTAATGTACTTTTAAGATGAATGAAATATATTAAAAAGTTATTTAAGATAAAAACAAAGGTATTAAAATATAGTATATACAATATGTAAAAAAGTACAGTTTGTAAGAGATATGCCTCCAAACAGTAGGGCTAAGATTGAAACTGCTTTACACCAATGACCCTGATGAGGGGAGACAATTCTTTTCTGTCTCATATTTCCTAATGCTCAATGTTCAGTGAAAAATATTTTCATATTTTTTAAAGCAAGACAACTACTGGGATATTTGGGAACAATAAGATTTTCTCGGTAAGGAGGAATGATAATCTCATTTAAAGAAATGAGAAAAAAATATATTTTTCAGCTAAACTAAGTGAAGCACAAAATCTTTCTGCCCATATATTCCTTACCAGTACTATAAAAGTGTGTGCATATACATATATGCATATTATTTCATTTTTAAAAGATTTTTATTCCTCTAAAATGATTCTGCTGAGTTTTCTTTTTATTCATTCAAAGTAAAATGCAATAATTCACCAGTTATTATCACAGTAGCCATACACATGTTGAAGAGAAGCTCATGATTATAATCGGCACAATTACTGACTGCTAGATAGCAAGCCTAAACAGTATTTGAAAAAGCAACTTCATTTCTGATGGAGATCAGGATGGTAATAAAAGTGGTTTCACAAGCTCTTCACTAAATGCATCTTTGTTTGCACAGTCTACGTATATTATCATGGGGCAGGTGCAGGAAAATATAAAATATAAATATTTAAAATCCTACTGAGCTCCTGTGAAGTCAGTGACAAAGAAACATAAACATGGGGGTTTATGCATATAGTTAAATAAGTAATTTTGAGATTGTCAAAATGTAGCAGCATATCTATACATTTTATTTGATACTTAATATTCAACAGCACTATGAGTTTTTTTTTAATTGTGCACCATCTTAAAAATAGGTCAGGCAAAATTAAATTTATCAAATCTCAAGCCCTAAAGAAAGTTGCCAGTAATGAGAACCAGTATTCGGTAGACATTGCATTTAAGAAAAAAAACCTTTATCCATTTGTTTTCTCTCATAAAGTAGCTTGGATTACTTAGTCTTTATTATTCTGTCTTATGTTCATGAGCTGGAGGAAGGAATACAATAAAGGATCAGCAGAATTTAGCTGACCTCAGAAAAGTCCAAAAACAAACGGGTTCTATCAAACCATTTTTTTTTTAAGGAAACATAAGGGGTAGATATCTGTGATGATTTTAGCGCAATTATATGGCAAAAACCTAAAATTCACATCTATTTGGGTTAATGTCAGTGAACCACATCTTGCTATTTTGCATTTGAGAGTCAAAAGTCCTTAAAAAGGACATAAAAATATTTATTCAACATGTACCCTAATGATTCACAACTCAAAATGAAAGCAAAGAAAGCCAACTATGGAGCACTATGGGAAACTGAAAAATGAACCAAATTCTGACATCAGAAAAGACCAACATATATTTTCGTATTTGAAGTCATGATACCCCAGTCATACTGACAATATCTTTTAAAATATATCAGTACATTGTTTATATCTTCATATGAGGAGAAAACACATATAGAAGATATTTAGGGACAATTTGGAAAATCGGAGTATGGATTAGATATGAGACACAATATTGATGTATTACCTTAACCTTGGAAAGTATGACAAGACACTGCTATAAATGACAATGTCTTTATTTTTAGAAGATGTATACCAAGGCATCTAAAGTATCATGATATTAGCAACTGCTTTTTAAATAAATCAAGAAAACACACACATGCATGTTAGCAAATACTGCAAGATACTAACAGTTAATAAATCTAGGCACTGTATTTTTGGTTGTATCCATCCACCTTTTCTACATGATTGAAATTTGTAATAAAAAGATGAAAAAAGACTTGAGCTGAGCCTAGTGGCAAATGCCTGCAATCCCAGCTTTATAGGAGCTGAGGCAGGAAGATCAGAAATTCAAAACCAAAGTGGGCAATTTAGCAAGACCCCACCTCAAAATTTAAAAACAGAAAAATGGCTGGAGATGTAGTTCAACACTATGTTCAATGTCCAGTGTCACAAAAATACATACATATATACATACATAAAATGTGGAGGTCGGAGGAACCCAAATTGGAGATCAGCCTAGGCAACTTAGCAAGATCCTGTCATAAAACAATAATAAAATAACATAACATAACATAACATAACATAACATAACATAACATAACATAAAATAAAATGGGTTAGGGGTATAGGTCAGTGGTACAGCACTTGCCAAGCATGTGTGAGGCCCTGAGGAAAAGAAGAGAGGGATGAAGGGAAGAAGGGAGGGAGGGAAGGAGTAAGAGAGGAATGGATGGAGGGAGGAAAATTTATGATGTAGATGATGAGGAAGAAGTTATTCCAACGTGATTATATTGAAATAATAGCAGAATTCAGACAGGTAAGTAAACTCTCAAACTAGTCATTTAACTGAGATAGGACCCTGAACTTTTGTCTGGCAGCCACCTGGGCATAAAGCATTGGAGACCAGGCCTTGCCCGATTTCGAAAATCAAAAACAAACTCTTGGAAAGACCTAAGATTCCCAAGGGATTACCCAGTGGTACTTCAGTTCACAGACTTATTTCTTCCCAGGATTCTGGATACAAACCAATTTTGATGAGAACCAAATTAAATTCAATGGTTACATTCAATGCTGACCTTACAAGGAAATTTGGTGTGGTTCCTGTCTGACTTAGTTTGCAACCAGAATCATAGAAAGAAATAAATTCATGAACCAAGCTACCACTGTATTGTGTGAATTAGAACAACTCATAAATTAGAGTAATTGCAGATTAGAGTAAACCTACTCCACAGCAAGGTAAAGCAAGAATGCTGTCAATGTAGCCCTCACCACTGGACACAGGGGTAAATAGCTTACAGACTCAAAGCTGTAAGTGAATATCTCACCAAGTTTGCAGTCTAAATTCACATTACACATATGATCAAAGAAACTACAAACTCAGAAATTAACCTTGGAGAGCTATCAATGCCCTAGTCAGTCAACCAAACAACAAGCAAACCCACTCTGGATGAGTATATCTTCCACTCATGCTATAAGCTTAAAATCTAAAATGAAAGCATCCAAGAAATAAAGGCTAATGAACTACAGCAGAAATATCATACAGCAGGATCAACTTTAGTATTATATGCAATTATGTATATTTAAAGAACTAACAGATTGAAAATATCTAGACAAAGCAAAATCTTCCAAAATATAAAATATAAAATGCTCATTTAAAATCCCATAATACTAAATGTTTGCAAAGATTTGGAATATGAATCGTTAACTATAAATATTTTTAGCACAGTTTTAACACAGTTACTATGTTACAGAAAACAAGTTAAGCTGCTCCACTGAAGCAAAGATAAACACATTCATAGTTCAATAATTCCATTAAAAGTTATATACCCTAGCCAGGTGTGGTGACACACACCTGTAATCCCAACACTCAGGAAGCTGAAGCAAGAGGATCTCTGTGGGTTTGAGGTCAGCTTGAATTATACAGTGAGACCCTGTCTTGAAATAAAGAAGTAAGTAATTAAGTTATAGACCCTTAAAAAACCCTCCTTTATATATTCATAAGGCATTAAGTACATAAATGTTCATTGCAATGAAATGTGTAATTGTCAAGGACAGAGAAAAATCTCTGGTATATATACATAATAGAAAACTTATATAACTGAAGTTAAATGACCTGCAGCTATATACGTTATCATGGATAAATCTCAGAAAACTTGTTCTAAAAAGCAGAAAAATAAGCACAATTTATCTCCAATTAGATAAAATTTAAAAGATAAAATTAAACCACAGTGGCACAAAACTGTAATTCCAGCTACTTGGAAGACTGAGGTAGGAAGATCACAAGTTCAGGGCCAGCCTGGGCATCTTACAGATAAATAAATAGCCTGTCTACATATAAAAAGGACTAGATGTGTAGCTAAGTGGTAGAATGTTTGCCAGCATTCATTTACCAATTCTGGGGGAAGTTGGGGGGTGTAGAGGGAGGGTACATTAACTACCACTCAAGATCATAGCAGAATATCCACATGCTTCAAAAAAAATACAAGGTATTGTGTTAAGTGAATGACCAGTGACCTCTCAAGTAGATCTCCATCCAATATAGCTCCAAAAGCTCTTCTTGTATGCTTAGGAGTTACTGAGTTTATCTGTAATATAGGATATACATGATATACTTAAATGATCAATGTAATACAGCATATACTTAAATGATCAATTTTTTTTCTTACATCACCTCTAACTGTAATAGAATCTTTTTTTAAAATTTTTTGTCTAATGAAATCTTTAGTGTACCATGCACAGGCTATGGGGAGAACAACCAGATGCCAGCCCCCTTAGGTGAGTAGGCACCATGCATGGGTTGCAGACAACCAGACACAAGCCCTCCCTGCTCATGGCCTGTGGAACAAGAAGAACCAAGGTCCCTCCCCATCCACTATGAATGACTGGCTAATCTGGAGAAACACAGGCTGAGATGATACCTACTGAAGTAAAATACAACTTAATGCTTGTAGTGTTTAGTGTTTCATTGACTTTGCAGGGCTAAAGCCAGTAATCTGATCATCTATTTAGAGGACAATACATATTATAGCATCTATGAGGGATCTCCTTCTGATGGTGGTAACCATTGTTAATTCCCTATTATTTGTTTTAAAGTCCTGTATTGCTTTTATTGTTTTGTTTGGTTTCATTTTCTTCTGTTTTGTCTTGTTTCATTTTGTTATATCTGATAGCATGGGCAGCTATTTCAAAGATAACAAGACATTATGGTAGCTATTTTGGATTTACTATTATCTTGTTTTGAAGTCCTGTGTTGCATTTATTGTTTTGTTTTGTTTTGTTTTTTACTGATTCTATTCTGTTCTGTTTTGTTTGATCTATCTACGTTAATAGTATAGGCAGCTAGTCTGAAGACACCAAGAAGCATTATGGTAGCCATTGTTGATTTCCTATTACCTTATTTTGAATCTTGTACCACTTAAACTGTTTTGTTTTGATTGGCTTTAGTCTGTTTTATTTCGCTTAGTTTTACTCTCTTTAAAACTAAAAAAATTTTTTAAATTTAAAAGCTTAAAAATATTTTTAAATGCAATTTTTGGCATATATGTTCCTCTAAATGCTTTCTCTTTATACTATAAAAACTGTAAATTCTCCTAAGTGAATACTACAGACTATATATACCTTATTTAAAATGCTTGAGGTCAAAAGTGTTTTCAATTTGGGAATTTTTCAGATTCTATAATATTCACACATACTTCACTAGTTGAGCATCCTCATGCTCCAAAACCTTAAACTTTCTGTGTGCCAAGTCAGTGCTCAAAGTTTTAGATTTCTGAGCATCTTGGATATGAGATATCCAATCTGTATCTCTTTCCACATCTGTTGATCAGAATCTGACATATTCAGATACAATGCCTCGTAATTCATGCGAGACTGAATCTGCTATTTTGACTGTTTGTGATGTTTTGACTAGCAGCTGAACAGATGGGTAGATTTTCTCCAGAATGAGTATTTGCCAACAATTGGAAGGGTGTAAAACTCTATCTAAAGAAACCCAAACATAACCACAAGGAGCCTAACAAATAATTAAAACATCCACTGTTGCAGATTAAAATCATCATAGAATCATACTGTATATTCAGAAATCTTGGTATAAAAATGGCAATTAGGAAAACACTTTGATTGTGTTAAATTAATGATAATAACAGGCTGGAGTTTCCATGTGTATTGTGTTCACATTCATCTGAATCTTGGTTCTAGAAAATATTACAGAAAAGAAATAGAACATAGAGATGTATGTTATAGAAAATAGACTGAACTCAGAAATCAAATCTTGAACTCATCTATGTTTCAATAACTACATAATCTTAAGCAAGTAACAAGTGCTCAGAGCATCCATCTCCTCATTTGTAAATAGGCACAGTAAAACCTAATTCACAAGGTTCCTCTAAGAATTACTTAAAATATGTAGAATGTCTAGCAAAAGTACCCCTCACAGGATAGGTTCTTAATAACTATATTCCTCCTTAATCAATAAAGTCCCTGTGGAAAAGAACAAGTCAAAACTCATCCTAACAACTTTCAAAGATGCAAAGGTGACTCAAACTTAGTGGCAAAGCAAAGGTTATACCAATAAAAATAATAGGTTGTGAAGAGCTCTAAACATTCTACAATCACACGTCAGGTCCTTCTTGTAAACATCCTGAAAAAAAAGAATCTAATGAGTGAATCATTATAGACTTTACAAGGTAAAAATCCTGAAGAGATAATCATGATAAATCATATATACTCTAACATTTATTTGATATCTAATACATTAATATCTCTTCTACATAGTTAAACACAATACTCTATGGCACATATCAACAGCCCATAACAAGATTATTTCCTGGAGCTTCCAGCACAGAAAAAAAAAAATCAAAAAGCTTACAGCCCTCTGTCCAATTCCTGATTTCTAGCAGGAAAAAGGAGTTCTACAACCAAGATAGTCCTATGGCCAGGATGGGGAGAAGAGTGGTCTCATAGAAACCCAGGCATAGCCACCCAGAAAGGGCTCACTGGGCAAAAAGAGGGAAGTGTTACCAGGAAGTACTGGCAGGGGCTTTTCTCAGATCAGCTCCCTACATCCCTCTTCCCTCCCTTCACCATTAGAAAGAGAAAGGTCATTTTGCTTTAAATCCACACTCAGTCCCTAGGAAGATTTAAAGAGTCTGCATTTAATACAATAAGGTAACACAATTTTTAAAACATGTACATAAAGAAGTTATAAGGAAAATGAGAAAGAAAAAGCAAACCAAGAGTTGGGCAGCTACATAAAAGAGACACTGCAAGGTCTTGCATGCTGCTAAAATAATTTGCAAATTTGGAGAGACCCTATAAGTTCAAGAACAGATAAGTTTTATAGAAGAACTGAGGATAGCTTCAGTATTTATGATTTTCAGGTCAATATTATGACCACAAGCAAAACTAGGCCCATAGCTAAATGGCAGAGTGGTTGCCTCACATGCAAAGGCCTTGCATTCCATTCCCAGCACCAAAAAAGCAAGCCAAACAAAGAGGTCTGTTTCTCTCCTGATTCCTGCTTTTTTGATATGGCTGATGACACAAGTACAGTGTTATAAAGATGCTGCTCAGAAAGCTGCTTCTGCAGTCACTGAGTGGCTAACATCAGAATCCACAATAGGAACATGTAATAAAATAAGTGAATATATATTCCTAGTACAAAAACAGTGTAATATACAAAATGCACCTGCACCATTTTACATTGCTCAGACATATTTTGACACAGTAACTGTAAATGCTACATCAAAAATTGATTTTTGGTTATTACTACTTATAAAATGTGCACACACTCTCTCATTGATATACAGAAAGGAGAAGTATTGCTTTCTTTAAATTGCAAGGGGGAAAAAAATCAAAATAAGATCATGAGATGTTTCATAACTTCCTAGAGAATAATATCCCTTACATTTCAAAACAGCTTTAGTCACCTGGGGCTCCAGTTGTTCATCAGATACAGCACTTGACACATAGAGCATGGCATGAATGACAATTACAGTTTAGTGTACAAATCTGTACAGATTACATGCAGGATCCAGTACCAGTCAACTTCCCACAGCAAACAAATTTTTTAAAAGGAAGGGTAGACTCAACGTTTATTTTGTGTTAAGCAGAGGAAATTAAATGAAAAGGGGAATGAGTGACATTAAAATCCTTATACAATAGTTTAGTTTTTCTTGGGAGCACCGAGCAGATTTTACTAAATTTAACCTAATTTTACTATGGCAACAGTTTTATCACTCACAATTATACTTCAGCAGAAATGTAGCATTTGCTCTCTTATTTCAGTTCCTTGATCCTCTCTGCAATTGACTTGTAAAGCCATAGATCTTAATGCCTATGAGAATATAAATATACATGCACACACAGTTACTGAGATTCACAAATTATTAGAACAGCTATATTTATAATAAATTCAATACATTTTCCTCCATTGAAAGATCTTTTATCACAAGAGCCTTATTCAGTGGTTAATGGGTTAATAAAATAGATCACTGGACTGAAAATAAAAATCATTATGTTAAAAAAAAAGGTGACATCAAAAGAACTAGGTACTATATAATACTGTAAGCACTGAAAATTCTCAACAGTAAAATAAAGCCTTAGAGTCCCAGCACTTTCATTAGTTTTCCAGTAGCACAGGATGCAGAGTGAATTACAATGAAGTAGAACGCAATGGCGATCTCCTTCTGAAGAACATATACTTATGGAACGAAAGCACTCCTTCAACTCACGCTATAATGATAATTGGCTTATCAACACCACTAAAATTTAGTACTCTGAAATATTTCATGAAATAGAACACTGTGTTTAACCTGCATGAGAAGAAATGCTCAACAGCTGACACAGTGAACCATAATGCACCAATGTTAATTTTAAAATATAGAATAATAAAAATCAGTTAAAATTTCTGTAAGAAGTCTTTATCATTACATAATTTGGAGCTGAAATCACAGTATGTATATTTTAGAGGTAAAGTGATAAGATTTATATAAAGGAAAATCAGAGAATGTTTCAGTTCAAAAGAATGTGAGGGGCAGGCATGGAGATGCAAAGTATGACATTAAAGTAGATCTTACAACACAAACTTTTGTTTTTCTTTGCATTAGATGCGCATTCTGCTAGTACCCAAAAGCAGTAGGTCTCCTGAGCAACTAACAGGGTGGAAGAATATGATAACACATGTGCATCTCATTAATACACCTGTCCTTATGTCTCAGAGTCCTCTGCCTTATAAGGCAGAAGGTGGACAATCATTAAAGAAAAAAAGTTTTAATTGGGAAGTGTCAGAAGTCTAAACTAGCTTTTCTCCTAGTAATTCTATATTTAATCCCTTCCAGTTCACCAGAATTGAAAAATCAATCTAAATTTCCACTGGAATATAAATAACAGATGACCTTCAAGCCAGATAATAAGGTCCTTCTTGTGTTTACTAAGATGTTGTTTACTGTGGATGAAGAATTATGAAATACAATTCCTATTCTCAAGCTACTTAAAATCTGGTTGGGGAGACATATCTATCTATAACAACACATACAGCAGTGGCCCTCAGCTGGGCCACAACAAAGCTCTGGGGAAGACTGATAGAAGGATGTTTGGATGGATGGATGGATGGATGGACGGACCGACAGCCATCTCTAGATGCCATTATCATTAGACTCATGGGAGGATCACTTTCAATAAGACTTTCCCTTCTCCAGAGCTTTATATGCATTACACCATCCTAGAACAACCACTTCAGTTTCACTCATAAATTCCTGACCCCTAAAGTAGACTACTGGGGAAAGAGTGCTTGGGATCATCACCAGCAGTTCACAAGTCCTTATGTGCTTTAAGTTCTCTCTGCAGCTGTGCAGTCCAATACAGAACTCAGAAACCACAAAGTGGCTCTGAAGCTTCAAATATGCTTAGTATGACATGAGACCATGAAATTAGTATTTAATGAAATTAAAATTTAATAACCACACAGTTAATGACTGCAGTGCTAGAAGTAAGATACAAAACATTCTCATTCTCTAAAATACTACTCAAGAAGCTAAACTGTGGGCATATTGTCTACTGACTGTGCCCTATGGGGGACAGTGAAACTCTGCTCTCATCTCTTTTCCTTGTATCCCCACCCTCTCTCCTCTTTCACTTCCTTAGTTTCCATGAGGTGAGAATCTTTGCTCCATCACCCACTTCCCACATGATGTGTGGGCTTACCACAGGCCCAAAAGCAACAGGGTCAATCAGCCATGGACTGAAACCTCCAAAACTTTGAGGTGAAAAGAGCCTTTCTTCTTTAAAACTTAATTATCTCTAGTATTTGTTGCAGTGACAGAAAGCTAACATAGCCAGGGAATAACTGTGATAAAAACAAAGAAAAGACAAGGAGACAACAACAGGCAAAGGTACCCCATTTCTCTCCCTGCTAAGCTGTGTTCTTCTGCCACTATGCTTAGAGTTCAGCTTTTACTATCAAATGACAAAAGGCATTGTATTAATATGCCAAGAAAAACCATGCATAAACCAAAGAGGCCACCATATTGATTCAGTATCATTCCTGTATTTATCAGTTACCTAAGAATTAATTCTTGTAATAGAAACACAAGTAGTAGCAGAAAAATACCATGTACCAAACAAGTTCTTTTTGTGTGTCACTGCACTACCTAAAATAGTTCTGGTTACAACCCCTTCCTTACCAAGGTCTGTCTAAACTATGCCCATTGTTCAAGCCAGTACACCTATGGCAGCATCCCGCAGTCAGCTGTTCCTCATCATTGAAGGCTTTAAAGGTTCACCATCACTGTTGAAGACAATTCCAAATTACCACTTCTGTTTCCATACCCATATAGACAAAGGAATTTTTCCCCTTGGGAATATTTTTATTCATACTTCACATAAAATTTAAGACAAATTTATCATTACTGCTATTGTAGTTTACTGTCATTACTATTACTGGGAAGGCTAGAGAGGCTAATAGAAATTCCAAGGGGAGAGCTAATTCCCCTCCTAATTCCTCTGTAAACACTTCCACTGAGTAGAGGCTAGGCCTGACTCTCTGCCTAGGTTTCCAGATGATGCTGGGGAAGTCAATGCCTTTTGTCCAGGCTTCAAACAAACTCATCTTTAAAAAGCTCACATTGAGTATTATAACTGCAAAATTGATTTTTAAAAAGAAAGCCCTGTCACACCTTTAACACGCATAGAATTGAAATAAGCAGTAATAAAAGAAATTTCTAGACTTTTCCCTTCATGTATATACACAAGGGGTGATTAAAATAAATAGAGCAGGTTTAAGTTTTAAAATTTTCAATAAAAGTCACATGGCTATTAATCCCCCTCAAAATATCCCCCTCCCTTTGAACACATTTAACCCAGCATTCATGCCACTTTCTAAAGCAGTCCTGGAAGTCTTTCCTAGTGAGGTTTATAAGGTATAATAAAAAATGTGATGAATACTGCTGCCAAGTGCCATCCAATGGAGAAGCAGGCTCATGAAAACATTACCATGTGTCCTCATCCACCTTATTCACAAAATCTGGTGTCTGCAACTTCTGGATCCTCCCCAAAATCTAAAAAGACGATGACAGGTAAAGTGAATCACTCAGACATTGAGGTAGCCACAACAGCGCGACTGAAGATACTCATAAAAGAGAACTACTTCAGAAAGAATAAGTGTATTCGAAGTGAGGGAGAACATTTTGAGAGGAATGAATGAATGACACTGTATTTTTTACTGTAACAGTTTCTTAAAAATTTAAACACTTGCCATATTTTTCAATCATACCTCATATATGCAAAAAAGCACCTTAACTTTGAACATGGCATTCATGCTACGTTGTAACTTGTTTTATTTGGTTTTGCTCCTGATTTCAGTACATGTATGTCTCCCTTGGTTGTTTCATCTGCTGCATAGTAAAAAAGAATAGAATTTTTTTCTGCATTGGAATATGTCTAATACATAATGATTACATTCATCATGGGGAGCTGGTACACCTACATGATATTTCCCATTCCCTGCATCCCTTGGAACTACAATTTAACAACCACATATTAAGTGAGGTGCCTGCTAAATATGTTAAATTTTTAAAAACCACACTACATATGTAACTTTTTTAAAGATATGTTCTCACTAAGTTGCTTGAATTTGTGATTCTCCTGTCTCAGCCTCTCCAGTAGCGATGACTACGGATATGCAACAATATGGCAGCACATGAATATATCTTTATTTTTTTTCCTTATTTGGAAGTAAAAGATGATTTTTAAAGGATATAACCTATCTCCCAGTCTAAGCTGAAGTATCTTCAAAAACAGGCTGTCATCAATATAAACTTCAAAAAGCACATACACATTGTTGATAGTTAAATGTGTAACATATATCCAGGCAACTACATATTCAATAGACTACTATGACAGATTTTATCTAGCCCTATGGTTTCAGAGAAAAGTAAATATAGAAATAAAGAAAATACATATATTAAAAGAGCTCCTGCGCCTCTTGAGTGCTGGATTATATGCAGGAGCTGCCATGCCCAGCAGCAGATCATCTGAGTCCTGAAATTAGAGCTCAGCCTGAGCAACACAGTGAGACCATCTGAAAATAAATAGAGAAGCAAAGTAAAACTTTGAAGGAGTTTTGATTGAACTTTGTCCTTTTATTTTTGATACTGGTAATAACTGTATGTGTTAACCAAATTTCTGTGAGTAATATTTTCATGGTTATCACTATGTCTAACTTCAAAGAGTAACCTAAAGTGACACTATTTGGAAAGTATGAGAACTGCAATTTTTAAAATAATTAAGGAAATCTTAGAAGAATTATATTAATAGGATACTGTGACTGCCTCCTGCTGTTCACTAATAACCTTTCCATAAGGTACAGAAGTTTTATATAACAGGTTTAAGGAAAAGGTTTAATTGCCTCAAAAGAATATTTTATCGGGATTTTTTATTTTTATAAATAGATTTGCTGACTGGATGGATGCAACTGATGTTTTACTTTTAAATGGAGCCACATTTTGTTAATCACTCCTCTGTAAACTGGGAAGTTCTGAATTCCATATGTGCTATTCTTGTAGTTTGTCTCAGGTCGAATACATTTACACTGTGATTCTTAGGAATAAAAAATAAAAGAGAGAGAGACCCTTCTAATTGATCTCCACATAAAACATTTTCATTTCATTAACATCTCGTACAGGTAAGAAACATCACAAAGCACTCTTCCCTCCTTTTATTAGACTCTAAAAAATTCACTATAAAAAGGATTAGCTCTATAGTTCATGAATCAGCTACTCATCTCCCACACATGAAAAAGCCCAAGGACACTTCCTTCACTGCGCCTTTCATTTTTAAGTGACCCTATTTTAAAATGCACCCTGGGACTGTCTTCGCATTAGAATTTTTAATTCTCAAATGCTGACTTACATTATTAGAAACAATGCTTCCAGTAGTGAATGTGAAAAAAGCCTTGGCTTTCTACATTATTTTCATTCATTCATTTAGAATAATGCTACCTTATAAATAGGATTTGATGCGTGCAAAAGAGCAAACTGAAAGCACTGGTAGTATATACTATAATCACTTATTATAGTATTTTAAATGCCTTCTTATTAATGGCAAAATAGTTTTAAAGCCACCATGATATGTACCACAGCTAATTCAATTTGACAGTGAAAGATGCTACATTGGTCTCTTATGGCAGATATAAAATATACACCATGAAAGGTCTTATGCATATATAATCACATTTGTTTGTGCTGTATGTTTTCCAGTATCATAAAAAAGAAAAGGATGCATTCCTAATACTGCTTTCACTGGATTTTTTCAGTGTTTCCTGTTGTGTACTTTAAATATTTAAATATATTTTCTTTTACTGTGTAGTTATAACAATTTTTCTGGGTGAGAAAATTTTTTAGTTCTACCTTGAATTGGCTTATCTGGACTCCATTTCAACATTATTCATAAAATATTCTGAACACATACAAATGATATCTCAATGATCTTAAAAATGCTGAAGTTTCTATTTTCTTTAATTCTGCTATCAGAAGAGACAAAGCATTCATCTTTATGTGGTAGCCTGCCTTTCAGGCATCATCAAGGTTTTAGAATTTCAGAAATTCTGCTATGGTCAAACAGACCAAGAACCTGTACTCTGTAAAATTTAGAAAAGCTTACCAGATACTACCGTTTGTTTTTCCTTTTAGTTTTATCTCCAGTGAAGTTTAAAAAGACAGCAACTAGGAACACAAACACTTTGGAACATATTGGAATGTACATGTTGTAGAGAGACAGACAGGAAACTGGTGGAGCAGTCATGTTTAGGTAGTATTCTAGTGAATGAGCTGGCCCACAAGTTTTGGCTACTAGAGAATTCATCTGCTCCTGTAAAATGTTTAAGGTTTGTTAATTCCCCTCTCATTAAGCGAGCAAGAGTTGGTAACTACCACTTTCAACACAAAGTCTCTTTATTGACATGCCATAATGGGCAAATGGTTGTGGCTTTAATGGAAGGAGAATGCAGTCATGTGGTACAGACGGCTGCTGGAAGGCTCAATTGATGATAAAGCATGTAGTACCAAGGCAAGTCATTACAACCCAAAGAGTAGAATTTAGCCCTGGACTTATGACTTTAAAGTAAAATGGATCCATGAACACAGAGATTTTGCTAAGCCTATGTATATATCTTGACTCTGAAGAAAATATCTTCTGTTTTCAACCAAAACTGAAATATGCCAGAACAGAACAGCACAATTCTGGGGTGACCCCACTCATGCTATACCATGATATATGTGATATAGATATAAATATAGATATACATATATACTTAAACTCATCTTTGGTTTTTTGTTTTGTTTTGCTTTTTGTTTTTGTTTTTGAACCAGGAATCAAACCCACACCTCATGCTTTCCAGGGAGGTACTGTGCCACTGAGCTGCATCCCCAGCTCCATCTTTAGTAACTGAAACAATTTCAAAGTTTCAGCAAGGTTTCCTGTTTAAAGGGTTATACTATGTTACACTCTCCTGTACTGCAAACAATTTCCTCTCTAATTTATTTTATAACTCAAGGATTTTGTGAATGATCCCATAGCCAAATATATACATGGACACTTACATGTACAAAAGTCCTGTTTAGTAAGCCCAACACTGGAACCATGCTTTAAAAAAAAAAAAAAAAAGAATGACCATTTCTCCTTAAACTTACAGTTTGGTTATCACAAAATCTATAATTTGATTTTGTGTGTGTCCAGATAAAACTTAATTAACAAAAACAAGCAGCCTAGGTTTGAAGAGGCTGTGGACTGCTTAACCTGGTTATAATCTGTGACAAATGATTACTCCTGGGAAGTCTGGCCATGCAGCCTGACCATGCAGCCTGGAAACACAACCACTGATATAACATATAAACCAACCACTAATAGGCCATGTAAAAAAGAACAAGCAATTCCAGAGGTTAAAAACTAGAGAGGTTATCAAAGAACAAAACTGAAGAGTGGGAGGTGACAGCCAAGTTACTACACTTTTCTCACCAATTTATTTTCCAAATGAGAAAGAAACCAAAGGTGCAGCTTCACTGCTGACAACGTAACTTGGTGATGAGATTTTGATCATATGTAAGAGACTAGACAAAACTTAAGAACAATCTTTTAACTATGCAGATAACAAATGGTTAAATAATTAAGGAATGGGAGGATTTCTGTATAATAACCTAAGGGATTTAGGGCCTTCACCTTTTTAAAAATCATGTCACCACCTGTGCCCAGTATGAATTACACAACAGTTTAGTATTTGCATTCAAGTCATAGTATTAATATTGATGAGGTAGTCTAACCCAAGAGAGAAAAATGACTTTGAAAACAAAGGATTTATTTTCCCAATAACTGTAATCTATAAAAGACAACAAATCAGGATGTGTGCTCACTTCAGATCAAATTCAGATAAAGGCCAAATCAGGTAAATAGGTACTTTCCTTTTTCTACAAAACTATTCCCTTTGTTTTGGAACACAGGATAGTACCAGTCTCAGAGTAGTATGCCCAAAAGAACAAGGTAAGAATCAAGCAGCCACCTGTAAAGGAAAAAAAGAGACTAAGATATAAAGATTCCAGTTAACTAGGATTCCCTGGTAATTGTGGCACTTAGTGAAAAATGTACAACTTCAGTTCACAAGTAGTTAGCCTACAATTATGACTGACACCCTTATTTTACAAAATAAATTAACATTCTACTGACATTAAAAATAGTGTCTCTATACTATAGTGTATACGTATACTATACAAATAAATGAACAGGAAACCAGTTTATTCTATACATTTTCTTGTGTAATTCTTTGTATTGAACAAAGTTTATTAATATAAATTACAGGCATAGAAATTTAATAATATTAATCTAGACATTGCTCTAATAACTCAAATCAAATTCTATATGGAATAGGATAGTCTAACTGAGTCTACTTGAGTAGTCTAGGTTCCAGTCATATTGCAAAGAGCACCAATGTAAAATAGGTGCATTATCATAAATGGAGAATTTCAAACCACATGTTTTATTATTTCAAAGTAAGTATCACTTATAAAGGGAAAATGGTTCATATTGTGTTATGTATATGTTTGGTACGGTCAAAGAAACTTGAACCTTCATGTACAAAAGTGGATTATAAGTGAACCAACATATGTTACTAAAAATATGGGGAAAGAATATCATTTATTCTGTACTTTACAATGCAAATTAATGTACATCTATAATTTTATTTAATTCCCAAAACAGTTCCACAAGGTTATTATTTTTAGTGTCCTCATTTTAAAATGTGAAACCAAGGCACAGAAAGGATGTTCAAATGAAAGTGTTTTAGTCAAAATTCAAGCCAATATTTGCCCTATTCCATATTTACATTGTTGAATATGATTACAATATTACATTTCATACAGGACAAAGACATAAATTTTAGTTCTCCAGATAACTACATGTTTTACAAAAGAAAATAACATCCAACATTTTTTGAAGCTAGGTATACATGGTATGGTTGAAAAACACAGTTATTATTTAATTTTTTTTTTAACCAGGAATTGAACTCATGATCTCATACTGCTAGACAGGGGCTGCAGCCCTGAGTTATATCCCTGGCCCCAATGCTTAAATTTTTAAAAAAATTATTCCATTAAGAGATACTTTATCTTAATCCCTTATAAATACTTCTCCTTATTTTGACTATACTTATCTCGCTATTCTTGTCCCTTTCTAAAGTAGTTTTAAAAGTCCTATTTCCTGCTGTCTGGAGTTGAGTTCTTAAGGCTGCCTCAATGCACTGAATCAGTTCAAAACACTTAGCTGTCATTGTTGTTTTGACTTTGGGGAAGAGACAGAGGTCACACAGTGAATAAAGTGGATGAAGACACACTGCACTTTTACAGGCTTCTCTTTTTGCTAGATGGCACTTAGCAGCAGCATTTCCTGTATTTTTTTTAATGATAGCTTATAGACTCTAGAAAGGAAACGTCCAGAACTGCTTCAGAAAGCAGCAAGAAAGATAGGATAAGTATGTTCACAGCAAGGAGGAGTATCTCGTGGAATATTAATGATAATGTGTTATTTACTACAGTGATAAATGTTTTACTTAAATATTCAGGTGTATTTCAAGCCCATCTCATATGTTAAAACACTAAGATTACACATCACACTACTATATCAATTAACAGACCAAACGTTATTTTGTAAAAGACCACCTTATTAGACCTGAAGGTCACAGAGTTATAAATTCACTTGGCATCTGATCTCAATTCAGTTTACTACATGCTAGTCAACTGTATTACATGACTTCCTGTAGCCCCAGGGCACTGCACTGAAAAATTACCTGCTCAGTACAGCAAATCATCAGACAGTGGTCTCAAGTACAAAATGGCATTTCAAAGTATGTATACAGCTAGGCAGGAAATATCTCAGATCCCAGATCTCAAAGTTTATGTGGTACAAGCATAATGCTAAAAACTCAGTTTTCATTTCCTTTGAAAAAAATATGACCTTTAACTTGGCAAAATGTTTCCTAAAAAAAGTAAAAACTACAGTAACAGTTTATTTTCTAGCTAAGAGCAATCCAATGTGCACACATGTGCGCGCACACACACACACACACACACAAATTCTTCTAGTCTGCTACCGTATTTGCTTTGAAAAATTCACAAAATGTGGGAACTATGCTTTCAAGAACAGTGGCAACATACCATTTCCCTTCCTCTTTAATGTCTGTGACCACCCCCAAGCCATGAGTCCTCCCAGCAACTTGTTGAAACCCAAAGTTTCAGAAAGAGATGAATTCCATTGACTTAACCTTTGCGTTTCAATTGAAATAGTTTTTTTTTTTAATTTTAAAGAGAATAAAACAAAAGAGGGCAGAACAGAGCAGATCAGAACAAGACAACATAGGCAACACAGTACTTTACATTAAGACAACCGGACATCAACAGTAGCTATCACAATATCTCTTTCTCTGCTATAGTTGAGCATAGTTTCAAACACAATAATATCAAACATAACAAAATAGTATAAAACCATTCAAAGAATGAAAGAATTACAGGGCATTCTGAACCGAATAACAGAATGATCAATGGGTACTATAATATCTCATTTTCAATAAAAAATTTTGTTTATTCTATCACATATATTCAAATCCCAATAAGATACAACATGTTAGAACCAATGGTAATAGAAGCATAGAAGCATGGTAGGACTTCTAAGCAAGACGATATTAAATCAGCAATAGCTGTCATAATGTTTTGTTTTCTTCAAAACAGCTGTTCATACCATCACACATAATAAAGTCAAACAAAACAGAATAAAACCATTCCAACTGATAAATGAAAACATTGAAAGGCTTCAAAGCTATGAGATGGGGACTCATGATTACCATAAAATCTTACATACTTTTACCGACTCTCATACTAGGGAGACTATACGGTATTTACACATGTGAGTTTGATTTATTTCGCTTTTGAGTATGGTCTCAAGTTGTGTCCATTTATTTATAAATAGCTCAATGTGATCATCTTTATAGCTGAGTAGTACTCCATTGTATAAAAATGCCACAACTTTTTTATCCATTCCTCAGTTGATGGGCCCTTAGGTTGTTTCCAAGATCTGGCTATTACAAATTGTGCTGCTATAAACATAGGTGCACATATATCACTGTGGTATGATGTTTTCAGTTCTTCTGGGAATATTCCTAGAAGTGGAATAGCTGGGTCAAATGGGACCTCCAGACCCAGCTTTTTGAGGAATCTTCAGATTGTCCTCCACAGTGGTTGCACCAGTCTACACTCCCACCAACAGTGCAGAAGAGTTCCTTTTTCAATTGAAATAGTTAATGGAGAAAAAAAGGTATTGTTTTTGAAATCAAATTTTAAAGTCCAGTATTAGGATACTGAGCTACTAATGAGGTTTTGGGGTTAAATTATTTCAGAGAACTGAAAAACCCAAAGAAAATAAGACTGGAGCCAAGAAAAAAAAAAAGAAAAGAAAAGAAAACAGAAACAAAAAACAAAAATGATCATTTGACAGTTTTACCCAGATTGTTTCTGTCCACATAATCTAATCAGGCCTCTAATCAATATAACTCATACAGAAAAAGTCTGGTCACAAAACAGATGCTGGCTTTGACAGACTAGTTTTATACACACAAGTTTTGTATTTTGAAGATATCACAAGATTTAAAATCTCCCTGTCTCGTGTCAGTATTGTTTTTCTTGCTATCTTGAAATCTTCAGAGACAGTATATTTTGGGCCCCATTGGAACATATGAATACTGATTTATGTTAAGTGTGGAGCTGAACTTCATTTCCAACTTAAGTATTTGCTTCTACTATTTCAGGCCTCTTCTGGATGATTTTCCTGACAAAGCTTGAGGTAGGCTACTTCTTCCCATATCAACCATGGTCAGTATTTAAAGAGTTCTTTTCCTAAATCTAAGCTCTTTCCAAGCCATTCTGTTCCAACCTTCTTCCTTCCATAACTGCTTTATGCTCCAAAAGCTGGCATGTGACCTCAGCTATACTTCCTCCGTATGCAAGCTCCCTGAGATTTTTTTTTTTTGAACAGGGATCAAACTTTTGACCTTGTGCTTGCCAGACAGGTGCTTATACCACTGAGCTAAATCCCTGGCCCTCCCTGACTTTTTGTAATGATTCAGAGTGTATTTTTGAAGATCAAATGAAATCATAAACAAGATATGAAAACTGTAAAATACAATAAAGATACAATTAGTATTAGTCGATACTGGACAATGGACACAGAAAAGAGAAAATTAACATGGACACTAATCATTTTAGGTTTTAATTTATAAAAAGTACCCAGCATAACAAGCCCTATATAGTTTATTTTAAGTATTTTGTTTTAATTTTCTGAATGTACTGGAATACAGTATTTCTGCAAAATAGGCACTATTAAAAAAAAAAAACCCACCAAACTTGTATTTGAAAATCATAGTACAGCATAACAAAACAGTTTTATCTGAAGCAACATAAAAATATAGCTCTTTTTCCCCTGAAAAGAAAGTATAAGTATACTTAAATATTTCTGAAACTTGTGTGTCTTATAAGTTTATAAGATATGGCCACATTAAATCTATTGCCCTTACCTTTCGATGTATTATTTGCATTAGCAGCTGTTTCTTAAAAATAAAGTACTATGAACTCACAAGTATTTTCCCTCCAAGTAAGTAATCTTGTCCTTTTTATATTAAACTTTGTTTCTTTTCTACTGAGAGCAATTCCCCCAGGCAGTCAAGTCATGTTAGCTTACTTTTAATTTGAGTCATCTTCTGGAAAAATATGATTATGGAGAGCATTAACAATTTTAAGTGCTTGCAGAGTAAATCCAAATGTATTTCTTTTGTCTTTCTCTTTTAATACACACCTGCACAACTGTCTCAAAATCTTATTACAGAATCTAAAATTCAAAAATGGACTTCTCTATATTCATATGTTCCTCCTTATTGATTCTAGATTCTAACTCTCTCTCCTACACATTTGGCAACACTATCTAATCTATTCACACTCTGAAATTACTGTAACTTCTTCAGAACTTCATTTCCATAGTCCAATATTCTCATCTTCAACTGCTGCTTGACAAATTGGTTGTCATGGTATATCTACCTAAAGAAAACAACTAAGTTCAGAATATTGTTTTCACTGACTGCAAAACTACAGTACATAATGCAAACAATTTTTCACATAAGCTAGGTGTAAAGATACATAATGTTTACACTTCATAAGAGAATACTTTATTTCAAAAAATAAATCCTTACCAGACCAAGCAGATAAGTTAATAGAAAGTCAGTAAGACATCATTATTCTTACACAGAACCTTGACTATTACAAAAGCAGCCAACTGATAACATCAGAAATAGTCAATTGACTTCAACACTGCCCAAATAGAAGCAAAGTATTGTGTGTCTATGGAGGTAAAAATTGAAGGACAATTTAAGCTTCATTTCCTAAGGCTTTTTCATGCATTTAGAATTATCCCAAATAAAACAAGAAAACAGTTCAAATTGATACATATATTACAAATATGATTATGAAATTCTGGACAATAAATACAACTCTCCCAAATCAAACTTTAAAAAGGCATTTCACTTTCAACAGTGAATAGTAGCTTTAAGAGATCAATAAATTAAAATGAAAACCTAAAATCCAACTATCTTATTTTAAAAATAAAATATGGAAGTAACACTTTGAGATTCAAGTTTGTTTTATTCAACCCTGTATATAAGTTTGGAATTTTTTTTTTAAATGCAGTTTCCTAACACAAAAAAAAAAAAATATGATAGAACCAGACAGATTTGGGTAGGGCAAAAAATACATATTTGAATTGGGGTGGGGATTGTTTCTAGATCTGCCTTGTTGGAGTATGGAGAATGGAACTCATAGGAAACTGCCTTTTCTAATAAAGGAAGTAGCTGAGTTAAATTCAAATGAAGGCTTTTTTTTTTTTTTTGGAATACTTATAGGTAAACTGAATATAAATCTGTGGGTCACAGAGGGACGCGCCTATAATCTCAGCACTATGAGAGGCTGAGGCCATCTTACACAACTTGGTGAAATCCCTTAATGAGACCATTTCAAAATAAATGGTGTGGGGATGAGGGTGCAACCCACTATGAAGGCCCTTAGTTTATCACATAGACAAAAATTAAATACTTTCCACAGAATGTTATATTCTGGTTGAGGCACATCTCAAGTGCGACAACATCCAGGCTGCATCCCTAATACTGCCCTCAAACACTGTACTACTTCAACCGATTTTCGAATGTTCATCTTTCTGGTTTCTCTGCCCTACTATAGGGCTGATCACATACACCATATATCATAATAAAACGTGGTATTTATGTAGTGTTGTCTTAGTAGGTACTACAGGTACCCATCTATTTTACAGATAGGAAAAACACTACAGTGCAAAGAGATTAGTGATCTGTCCTAGGTCACACAGATATTAAACAGAATAAGCAAACACATGTACAACTTCACTGGCTCTAAAATATAATGAAATAAATGTATTCTACTAAAGATTTCTCTTTAATTCAGGTCCACAATGTATTCCCTTTAGTTAAAGCAGCTCTCTTTTCAAGCTCATTTATCCCAAAATTTCACTACATATAATAAACTTATCATTGGATCAAAGCATCTGGATCTAATGAGGTCTGCCCTGATCATATATTTCCTTCATGTAAGAATCAAAGATATATTTTACAAAAGTCACAGAATTTATGAGCTTCAAAATTCAGATACAGATTATATCTGAAATAGGTATATTCATAACACTAGCAGAACAAAGCTTGTTAATCTACAGTAAATAAACACCCACAGTTCTATTACAGAACATAGAAATAAAGTAGACACTATTTTTCATCAAATACTGAATCACTGTGATCCGACAGCAGCATGAAATAAATTAATGTTTAATATTTAATATTGTGTGATGGCAATCCTGAACCAGATGTGTATTTAAATGTTATATTCTTTGACATTTCAATTGTAATTCAAGAATAAATCACAAAGAGTTGAAAACACGTGCCTGACAATAGTACATTAAATTTAATAAATTTCTCTGGCATGTTAATGCTACCTTATAGTATTTTATGCTTTAGTGATAATTTAAACACAATTTCAAAATTAAGTTTATTAATATAGTAATCTTCAAAGAAAGATATTCAATATAGAAAATATCAATATAACCTTTGATATTTAAAAATTCTGCATAAAGTGATCAGCTTAGACAACAAAAATTTTAATATAGTTAACTCTGAAGCAAGGGAAAGCTCAAACACTATTACATTATTGCTTGATATTAACTGAAAACAACCTTACTTATGTAATACTTAATACTAGTAATTTTTCACAGAAAACCAATAAGAATTAAAACGAACCATTTGTTGCCTGAAAGGAGAGGGAGATTTTATTCTCTTCCTGTTCAAAAAAAGGGAAAGGCCTTAAAACAAGCAACGTTCTGTTCCAAGGGACACAAACAGCGGCCTGTGTCCCGTGTGCACTGCACCTCTGTGCTGTCACTCAGCTTTATTCCTACCAGTTCTCAAGCAGAAGTTGTGATAGATCTGTGGGGAAGAAGAACACTTTGTGTAGAGGTTAAAAATCTGCTACTGGAATTCCAATACCCATAGATCTCTTTCTGTATCCAAAGATTTCTCCAATAATATACTTACGCTGCGTCTGCTCCTTGCCCAAGTATTTTTGTTGTTATAGAGGCAATCTAAATGTAAAAGCATTTGATGGTAATAAATGATAACTGTGTAGATTTTCTTTTTCAAAGAAAAAGAGAAGAAGTAATTATCAACAAAGACTTAGAGATGTGTTGTGGTGTGGTTGTTTTCTGCTTAAGAGTTCAAAAACTGCATTACTTAATGAAGTTCAGATAGAATTTGAAAGTATATTATAGGGACATGAAACAAATGTCCAATTTCATAGTGCATAAACCCCATTTTAAATCTTGACACTGCTTGATAATAGAAATAACATGTTATCTGTTTTTCACTGTTGGGATAACAACTATTAATCATATAATATGTGCCAGATGTAGTTCTGGCATATTCCCATATTTTAACTCATTTAACTTCAACAACTCCTCTGAATGGAGTTTTATTAGTCTTTATTTCAGGTAAAGACACAAATGTAGACATATTAACTAACTCGCCCAGATTAAAGAGACCACAATTTCAACTTTGTTTTTTCTTTTCAGTTACCACTATATCCTAAGTACTTTTTTTTCCTGTTGGGCCCTAACTTGGCACACAGCATATACCCTACAAGTTCATCTCTCTTTCTACATCATATAACCTCTGGCATCCAGCAGGTGCTTAGCTCATGTTAGTGTGTCGGTGACGGTTCACTGAATTATTGGGTTAAATTATTTATCTCTACAAAATACTATTTTTCGGTCCACATGTATATAACATTAAAGGACCTTTAATTCAACTAAAACACTTTAATCATAATTATTTAAAGGGGAAATTATTTCACAAAGTATGAACATCCTAGTCAGGTGGCAAATACCAGTGCTTCCAACTAACAGAGTGAAAAGGAAGTGTGGTGTCCTATGTGGTACAGTATTCATCAAGTGTGCAAATAAGCTAAATATTTCTAATTGTTTCACAAGTGTGTGATTTCAATATCCAGTTACAAACATGGTCTTTTGATGCTTTTGCATGTACTCGAGGCATAAGACAATAACAGCCAATAAGCAGGAGGAAACCATGTAATGCATGGATTAATTAATAGTCAAACACAGATGAATCCAAATGCAAGATCTGCCATCTACAAGCTCACTCCTCTCGGACAAGTTACATCACTTCTCCGAGCCTCTGCTTCTGTACTGTCCAATATAAATGATTATAATAGCATCTACCCTTCACTTCAGAGATTATTCTGAGAAATAAGTGATATGATATAAGCAAAATATCTGACACATACCCATATCAAAGTCAGGGTTCAATAAATGTTAGCTCTATGCTGAGCTAGGAAGTAAAGGAGGCTGGGAAGTAAATATTCCAGGAGGCTCTAAGACAGTGATCACTTTCTTCCTACTACTAACCTTTAAAGCTTCTTAGTATGCAATAAAATGCCCGCTGCTGAATCAGCAGATCTCCATAATATAGGACTCCAGAAAAAATACCTTAAATAACAATATCCTCTTTACAACACACATATTTTTGATATTACCATTGAAAACACAGAAAAAGGAGAGGTATTTTTATTTTTTCTGTATGATTCTATATTCCTTTTTAAAATTATGCCCTTTAATTTTCAAATCCCTTCCAATTCTTACCGAAGGCATGATCAAACCCAAATGGCAATAATGTGAATATGTCTTTAAATGTCTCAGAAAAAGAAATTATATTACCTACTTATTAGTATCTTAAATGAAAAATGTGTAAGCTAGTAACTGGCTAAATAATTATACTTATTAGGTGGTACACATCTTATTTGTATTGCCAAATTACTTTAAGGCAAGCTAATTCCTAAGATGTAAGATGTCAACCCATGCTGAGCATGGTGGTGCATGCCTATAACACCAGCACACAGGAGGCTGAGGCAGGAAGATTGCCATGGGTCGAATCAAGGCCGGCTTGGGCTATTTAACCAGATCAAAACCAGTCTGAACTTTGCAATAAGACCCTGTCTCAAAAAGAGCAATACAAAACAAAAACATGCCAACTCAACCAATAAACCAAGTGTGTAATTCCTGAGCCCTAGCCAAACAATCATGTGATCTAAGTAGCACAGAAACAAATGGCTTTGTTATACAAGCATGCATACTTAACCTTATAACCGAGATATGGGTATGAGGAAATTCAGCCTTAACATACATGACTCAATGGAAAGACAGATGGATACAAAATGTAGCATAAATTAACCAATAGCTCTCATTTTATTTTATCATTTGGATGTTCATTTCCTTTTTAATCAGTATCTCAATATTTCTGGTTACAATAATTCAAAACAGTCACCTTCCCATAAAGCCCTCTCTAAATATCTTTCTGAAAACACAGTAGTAGAAAGAGAACAAGGCATAAATTATAGGAAGGCTAAAAACTAACGCTGGTTTTTGGTTTTTGGTTTGTGGTTTTTTTGTTTTTAATTGTGAAAATTCGGCAGTTTCCACTCTTTCTGTAACTAATCTGGAAAGAAACCTTAGAGACAGCTCATGAAAAGACTAGAATGTCTGAATAAAAACAATCCCTCATGTGGCACAATACTTGACATTTAAAAAGTACTTTCACATAAATTATTTCCATCAATCACTGGAGATATCCTATACCAAGTTAGCTGGGGAACAAATTATCAACTCCATTTTACTGATGAGGAAACTCAGAAAAAAATTATTTGCTAAGTATTCATCATATGCCAAATACTGTGCAAGACAATTGATAGCCAAAAGTACGACTTATTGGGATGAACAATGATTACAACTACAACCTTACTATTAGGAAAGTAAGTTCAGACAAGTTGAGAAGCTTGGGCAGAAGTAAGCGACTAGTGCATGGCAGATTCAGCAGTGGCACCAGAACACACTTCCCATTCATGCTCTGCCACACATTGCCAATTTTTTTATGGTGATCACACAATGGAAGGGCAAGTTTTAGAGATTTTTGAGGAGAGCAATAGTAAGACCTAAAGTATTCTTTAAGTGACTCAGAGCATTTCAAAGCTTAAGTTAGAGAAGACAGACTTAGGTGATTCCTAACTAAACTAAATGAGAAAACTGAGCCTGAAATAAAACAGAAGCAGGTAGGACAGTGCTGCAGATAAATATGAATGAACATGAGCCACACAAAGTAGCACCAGAAGGGTAGGTCCCAGGAGACTACAAACCACACAAGAACCATAACCTCCTTGCCAGGTCTTTCCTTGTCTTCCTAGGCTCTCATTAACTTTCTTATGAATATCATATACTTAAGCATTTACCAAATTTCATCAAGTCTAACATGTCATTAATTATTATTTTTGTACCGCTAAAAAAAATTAAACTGCAACATGGCACTTAAAATACATACCAAATACAACAAATGTGAAAAAAAAACTTACAATTGATGAAAAATAGTAACTGTTCTGTATTTTTTCCAATGTGATATTATCCTCAAATCACAACAAAATTCTAAGACCATATTTTGCAAGAAATAGCTTTTGTAATTCCATAACCTCCACTAAAATGCTTTATAATCATTCTGTGGAAATTGCTTGCATTGTCTCTGTAGCCTATGAGGATACAAGTCTGGACCAAATGCTTCTCTGCCCAAAACGTTAATCACCTGTTAAGTTCCTGAGACCACTGAACTGGCCACACATGTATATTATTCTATTAATGACTCTGCTACAAAAGAAAGGGGAAATACGCATTTACAATGAAAAGATGTGGTAGTGGTAGAGTGACAATGGTAACCATTAAATATTTAAAATGTTCTAAACACTTCACATAGACCTTTTCACTTAATTTTCACAATTCCATAATGCACACAGAATCAATATTATTAGATGATGAAATTTCATTTCCAACTGATTATGTTGAAGTATCAAAACCTGGAGAATTATTTTTACACAAAGGTATGTATAAACAAAAAAATGTCTAATAAATAATCCTGCTGGCTCTTTGGCTCTTTTTTTCTGATTGTGTGAAAGGATAACTAATTGCTTTTACATGGTTCTTTACTGGCAATGGATTAGATTAAACTTTCTGGTGTTTGTTTTTTCCCAAGAATAAACTCTCATTGATGAAGTATGAGCTAACAGAAAGAGAGAAGAGATAAACTGTGGAGCACTTGCACTCCTCATTCTTAAAGAACGTGTCTCACAGGGATGAAAGCTCTTGGGATATTAGCATGTCAGAAGATCTCTATATAACCGTGAAACAACAAGGAAAAGTCAGCAAATCAGCAGGAGGAATAAACATGTCAGAAGCACCGTGGCATCCAGTGACCATCACACATCTTAATAAATGAGCGCATCACCCAGCTTGTTTATAAGCTTCCTCCTGTGAGTGTATGTCTCTGAGCCAAAGGATCAACAGAAAATAGTCCCACAGTGCCACTGTTTTTAAGTAGGATTATGTAACCGAGAATTTCTCCCATTGCCTTACACCGACAAGCTTCCCGTTAATGAGAAAATGGATTTTCCTCCCAAGCCATTGGGTTTAAGAATCTTCTGTTCTGCATCAGCTAATCTTGCATGTGCGCTTTTAACATTTAAGGTCAACATATTCGCTATTAGAAAAAGGCTGACACAATTGATTCACCTCCTTAGAATTCTGAGTTTGTAATCATTTGTTCCTCAAGACACTACTGTTTTTCACTTCTGTTTTCTGAAAACCTGGCATCAAAGGAATCACAAACATCCATGTTAAAACCTATTCATTTTGATCGTCATCTAGTAAACTTTTTTGCTCACAATGTATCAAAAATTATGATCGACAATTAGCTCACTTTTTGTGGGGGGATTAAAAGATGGCAGAGAGAACCCCATTGGGAACGGTATGCTCTTTCCTTCTCATGGAATTCCAATTTCCTATTTGCCCTCAGGCAACTTTATATCCCTCCTTGAAGGCAGTTCAAATGTCATGTCCAAACCATTCTAACAAAATGAACAGTTCCTCTATGTCCCCAAATTATTCTGTTCACATTACCATTATAGTACTAATACATTTATTATCATTAAATTTTTATAAGGCAGATAATGAAGGTTTCCTCATCTTTGTGTTTATAAAAGTCCTTGTTATAGTCTGTTCAATGATTTTATTATTACAATTCAAAATCTCTAGTAGTAATTTTATCTAAGGAAATTTTATAAGGATAAACAGTCTTTCAAACAGAAGGAAAAATAAAAATTTAAAATGGAGTACAATCCTAAGTAAAAACTATAAATTGCAAAAATAATATTTTCTCTCACTCATTTGCTACAGCATCTTAATTCTCTTCTATTACACCTCTGTTAGGGCAATTTTATTTATGTCTATTTATAGCTAGTTTTATGAACCTGAAAAATGCTTTCCCCACGGTCATAAAATATATATTTAGTACTGGCTGAATATAAAATTCACTTTGAAATTTTGTATTAGAATATTTGCCTGCCTGATTAAGGACAAAATAGAACAACATTAAAATAAATTTGCATAGGCTGAACACAAACCCCAAGTCAACAGCCGCACATATATTTGGTTAAAAGAAGATAGTCCACAATGATAAATATTTCCTAGATAACCAACAAAACTAATAATCATGTTTTAGCATATGAATTAAAGGTGATGCACTGAAGTTTCATCAGTTGATAAAACACCCGCAAATCTATACCCTTGGTCCAATTCAAAAAACAGAAAAACACACGACGTGCTTTTTGATTATTCCTAGTTTACAAGCGCATCTCTACAATCCCACAAGAATAATGCCTTCAGGAAAC
The DNA here is from genome assembly GCA_004027295.1 of Dolichotis patagonum. Lineage (NCBI taxonomy): Eukaryota > Metazoa > Chordata > Mammalia > Rodentia > Caviidae > Dolichotis > Dolichotis patagonum. Next base: position 81,949 of record PVJX010001220.1, on the reverse strand, counting down.
ATTTTCAAATTCTCATTTGAAGATACTACTTGTATTTCTCAAATACCAGCAAACTTCCTGGTACACAGAAACAGCCATTCATCAAATAATTGAACAATTACATGTGAAAGCCTTTACCTTGAATTCCTCTTCCTCCTCTCCTGCCTGCCTGTATAAATCTCTGTTTTTAAGGAACATCCAGACATGGTGCCTATCCATTCTCACACAATTTTTCTGAATGTCTCTTGTAGCTTTGGAGATATTCCTACCCAAAGGCAGCGTACACCATAGGTATGTGAGCATACTGGTACATGCTCAACAATATTTGAATTGAAAGCAAGACTTTAGCATCAATTCCAGCTCCTCATTTCAACAGACTGCTATCCTCACTCCAAGTCTAGGATCACTCATGTTTGTTAATATTCACTCATAAAGAAGCAGTGTCTCTTCTGCTTTTTTCTACTAGCAGGTCTCATATTCACCATTCCCTGGTGTGATACCCAGATTTCATTCAGTTTCTGAAGGCTTCTGTTTCTCTATCATTTCTTACATATTTTATTAAAGTATCAACTGAGAATCCTATCATAGATAACAAAATGGTAGCAACCGTAGTTAACAAGATCATTAATCCAACAACTTATTTAATATGAGGTAGCCAAAGAATTAAAAAACTACAAATTCTCAATATTCAGGTAAGACTTCTAGAGACCAACAAGCATGTGTTTGAACTTAATAAAAATCCCCTCACTGAATACCAGTAATTCCACTGTAATCTACTGTATAACCAGCCCTTTAATTCCCAAGTTAAGTGTCCCAATTCCCTTTGTTCTCAAACTGACTAGTTAATCACCCAGTTTCCCCAGATCTCCCACTATACCTAGCAGATACACTAATAATTGTGATCTTCCGCTAAACCTTGTAGATATACTAATAATACAATAGCCTATATTAGCAACTCAATAAATATCAAATGGCTTCTATGCTGTTGCTCCTTAAGAAAGAATTTAGTCTTTTTAACATTATAGTATTAATATATTATCATTTCTTATATCAGCAAACTGAAGATATGATAAATAATTTATAGTAAATGAAGCTAGAATTGGAATCCATAATCTATCCAATTTATAAATTCATACTCTTTCATACTATAGAAAGATCCTTGAATTTATTGTCAAGTATCATTCGTTACTGACTTTGTGTATAAAACTTACACCTTCTTGAGAACTATGAAGATTGCTAAATCTAAGATCTAGAGTGCCAGATGATAGTGCTTTCAAACTAAGCCAGCACTCAAATTATTAATTTGAACAGAATTCCTAGATCATTCTCAATATGTTCTAGTTAGATAAATGACTTCCAACTAACAAGCATTAATTTCAGTTCAAATTAGAGCCTTAAGACCCACCTCTGCATACCTGTCACCATTGGGAGGCTTGCCTCCCTCAGGTAACCAATGCAGCCAGGGAGGAACAGCCAGATATGCCCAGTGCGCCCGGCAGTCCACCACTGGAGACCCTTGCTTCCCAGGGGCAGCCAGCACAATCCCAGAGAAGCAGACAACCTAGTCCCTGTGCACTTGCTGCCACTGAGGGAGTCTCAGTGTAGACATACAGGCTGAGAGAAGCACTGAGAGAAGCAGCCGCTGTGCCACCACACACTCGTGGCCTTGGGGAAGCCTCGGTGCAGCAGCATGGGTCTGAACAAGCCTGCCCCACACCCCACTGCCTCCTCGGGAACTTTGGTTTGGAGAAACCCAGGTGCTTGTTCCATTCCCCTGGACTGCAGTGGGCATCCAAGATGAGAAGCACTTGGGACCCCTTGTTTAGAGGAACCCAGGAAAATGTCAAGACAAAGGAGCAAAAGGCAATCTCAGACCCCCAAGCCATACAGAACCCGTCTGGGAGATACAGTCATAGAAGAAAATGGAAGCCACATACCTGTGTAAATCAGAACAGAAATAAAATCTGAGGTAAAAGAAATAACAAATGTAATGAAAGAATTGCTGAGCATATCTGAGTAAGACATAGATTAAAAAAAAAAAGAGGAGCATAGGAAAATAAGGAAAACCTTGCATGAACAATATAGGAAGGAATTACAATGCATGAAACAGATTCAAAGAGATATCAGGGAAAATAAAAACCCCATCAAAAGCTGGCAGAATCACTTAAAAGAGACTGAAGATAGATTTTCAGACTATGAAGAAAGGAATGCAGCTAGTGACTGTGAAAGGAGAGATCTCTTTAAAATAAAAAAGGCACCATGAAATAACAACTGAACAACTGCAAGGCAATACAAAAAAAAATAATTTAAGAGTGCCAAGTATCAGTGAAAAAACAGGGGTCCACACAAATAACATAAAGAGACTATTTACAGAAGTAATAGCAGAAAACTTCCCAAACAAGGGACAAGGAAGCTGGCACATAGGTGAGGAACATAGGACTCCAACTAGCCATAACAAAAATAAATCTACACCCAGATATAACATAATCAAGAGCCCAGAAATTCAGCACAAGAACAGAATATTAAAGGCTGTTAAGAGAAAAGAAACAGATCTCTTATAAAGGAAAATCAATCAAGAGTCACAACAGACTTCTCAATACAAACCATTAAGTCAAGAAGAGTTTGGAGTTGAAGTGTTTCAAAATCTGAAAAAAAACTTCCAACCCAGGTTATTGTACCCCACATAACTCTCTCTCAAAATTGATGGAAAAATAACATACTTTCATGATTAGGAACAGCTGAAGGAATTCATGATCACCAAACCAAACCTACAAAGAGTGCTGAAGGACATTCTAGAGAAAAATAAAGACAACCACCATTCCAGGAACAGCAACAGAGGGGGATCACCAATCAGGGCAGGCAACCGAATGGAGGGGAAAAGTGGGGGGCCAACAGCAGAAGGACAGCATGGCAGAGATGAGCCAATGCATTAATGTAGATGGCTTCAATTCACCAAAAAAAAAAGAAACAGGTAGAACATATCAAGAAACAAGATTCATCAATATTCTGTATATAAGAAACACATTTAACTTGAAAGGAAATTCATAGGCTGAAAGTCAAAGAAGAGAAAACAATTTTTCCATGTCTCAGGAAACCAGAAAAAACAGGGGTAGCTTACCCATAACCACAGAATACATAAGAAATAGTATTTTTATATAATGAAAAGCTACTCAGCTATATTTACACATGTGAGTTTATTTCACATGTCTGGTTTGTGTCACACACATGTCTGGTTTATTTCACTTATGAGTACTATCTCAAGTTGCCTCCCTTTTCCTATAACAGCCTCAAGATTATCCTTTTATAGCTGAGTAATATTCCATTGTATAAAAATACCACATCTTTTTTGACCATTCTGCTGTTGATGTGCATTTTGGTTGTTTCCAAGATTTAGCTATTACAAATTGTGCTGCTATCAACATGGGTGCAAGACAGATAACTATACTACTAATCCTCTGCTGGTTCATCAAAAAGAACAGTTTGTGCTGTCATTGTTTGATCATTTTTTTATGCCTAGATCTTATAACCCGAACAACTATTTCTAAGATAACAATATGCAATATATTAGCTAATGTCAATTTCTTTTTTTTTAATTCTGTATTATTTCTATCCTTTTTTCTGTTCTGCTTTTTTAAAATAAAAAATTTTTAAAAAGCTACTCAGCTATGAAGAAGGATAATCTCAAGGCTCTTGTAGGTAAATTAATGCAACTTGAGATCATGCTGATGGGTGAAATGGTTGAGATACATATGGGTGAACATTAGGTTATCTTGCTAGCATAAAAACTAAAAAAGTTAATGGGATCTAAAATTTACAATAAATATTGTGAAAGTGATAGGGGTGGAAATGTCTAAAAAGGGAAAGTGGTAACCACTGTCAATTTCCTATTATCTTATTTTAAACTCCTATATCATTTTTGTTGTTTGGTTTGGTTTTATTATCTTGTTCTGTTTGATTTTACTATGTCTGATGGTATGGACAGCTATTTTGAAAATAACAAGATATATTATAGTAGCCACTATTGACCTTCTATTATCTGGTTTTGAAGTCCTGTAATGCTTTCATTGTTTTGTTCTGATTGGTTTAATCTGTTTTCTTTTGTTGGATTTTATTATGTCTGAGAGTATGGACAGCTATTTTGAAGAAAATAAGAGACATTACAGTAGCCATTGTTGATTTCCTATTATCTTGTTTTGAAGTCCTGTTTCATTGTTCTGTTCTGATTAGTTTTATTTGGTTTTATTTTGTTTGGTTTTATTCTGTTTAAAATAAAATATTAAAAAAAAATTAGAGCCTTATCAGACCCTGTCCTCTTGATTTCTAAATGAACTAGGAACCACCTAACACAGAATGATAAAACTTTCTTTAAAATCTTAACATTATATCATATAAATGAACACATGTTTTCTTCCTAATACACATTTACATCAAATCATTCATTTCACAAATTATAGTTACAAAAGTATTCCTAGGCTGAAACTCACTAATTTCTTTTCAATTGTTTTACTGTGGTAAAATATATGTAACACAAGAATTACCTTTGAGCATTTTTACACCTAGTTTGGTGTTATTAAACACATAGTATTCTACAATCATCACCACCATCCATTCTTATAACTCCTTTTATTTTATAAAACTCGACCCACATACACTAATAATTTCTATTCTCTCTCCCTCCCCAAGCTCTGGCAACCACAACTCTAGATTAGACTATTCTAAGGCTCTCACATAATGGAATCATGTAGTATTTGTCCTTTTGTGGTTGGCTGGTTGATTTCACTTAGTACAATAATGTCCTGAAGTTTGAATTCTGTTATAGCCTATGTCACCATCTTTCCTTTTCAAGGCTGAATATTGTTCACATATATATTTTGCTTATCCAAACATTCCCTGGTGCATTCTTAGGTTGCATCTGCATTGTAGCTGTTATAATAATGCTGCTATCAACATACAGACACATCTCTTTGAGACTCTGCTTTTAATTCTTTTGAGTACATGCCCAGAATTGATACTTCTAGATAACATTTTGAATTTTTTGAGGAATTGCAATACTGTTTTCAATAGTGTACCATCTTATATTCCTACCAACAGTGAACAAGGGTTCCAATTCTATGCACCCTTGCCAACACCTGTTGCTTTTCTCATATATATATATATATATATATATATATATATATATATATATTTGCCATCCTTGTGAATATGAGATGGTTGTCACTGTAGGTTTGAGCTGCATCTCCCTGAAGATCAGTGTGGCTGAGCATCTTCTCATGTCCTTATTGGCCACTTGTACATCTCCTTTGGAAAAACATCTGCTCAAGACATGCCCATTTTAGAGTAAGATTATTTGTCTGTGTTTTAAGTGTTCTCTGCATGTTCTGGATATTGATCCCTTGTTAGACAAGTCATTTGCAAAACTTTTTTTCACATTCTACATGTTATCTTTTTACTCTGTTAATACTTTTTTTGATGCACAAACTTCTTAAATTTCCACAAACTTGTGTATTTTCTTTATTATCTGTGCCCCTGATGTTCTATTAAGACATCATGACAGTGTTGTAAAGCTGTTTTAATCTAAGAACTGGACAGCTTCAGGTGCTATGCTTAGAACTTTGACATTTTGAGTTCATTTTTACATGCAGTATTAGGGATCCAACTTCATTCAATTAGTAGATGAATATTCACTTTTCTAGCACTGTCTACAGTTGAAAAAAAAATGTGCTTTTTTTCATGGTGTGGTCCTGGCACTATTGTTGAAAATCATTTGACCAAATAGGGAAGGGATTATTTCTAGACTCTATTCCATGACATTGGTTTATATATGTGTTTCTATACAAGTAAAATAGTGTCCTGATTATTGTGGTTTTGAAATCAGTTACGTATAAGCTTTGTTCTTTCCCAAAGATCATGCTAGCTATTCAGGGACCTTTGAAAAACCCTGAATAGGATACAACAGGAATTTTAGGTTGGGTGTTTCTCTTTCTTAAAAAAAAAAAACTGTCATTAAGATTTTGATAAAGACCGCACTGAATCTATATATGGCACATGTAAATAATGACATCTTAAAATATTAAACTTTTGAATCACAGATATAGGATATGTTTCCATTCATTTATGTCTATTAAATTTCTTATAGCAATGTAGTGTCGTTCTCATTCTGTAATTCTTTGACTTCCTTGGTTAGAGGAATTCTTAAATATTTTATATACCACTGTAAATGAAACTTGTCATAATTTCCTTTTTAGACTGCTCATTTTTGTGGAAAGTAGGATTTTCTATGTATAAGATCATATTATTTGTGAACAGAGATGATTTTATTCCTTTTTAATATGTATGTATGCCTTTTATTTCTGCTTCTTATTACTTACCTGGGTACAATTTCCAATACTATGTTGAACAGCAGGCATCTTTATTTTGTTCCTGATCTTAAGGAGCTTTCAGTTTTTCACCATTCAGTGTGATATCTGCCATGGAATTTATATATACAGTTTTTATGTTGAGGCAGTTTCCTTACATTACTAGTCTGTTAAGTGCTTCATCATAAAAGAGTGTGACATTTTATTAAATGCTTTTCTGATCAACTCAGATGACCATGTGCTAAGTTTTTTTACACTGTGTTAAAGTAGCTTATAATTTTCATATGTTGAACTATCCTTGCATTCAGGAATAAATCACATTTGGTTGTGATGTATAATCATTTTATCATGTTGCTAAATTTTGACTGCTAGGATTCTGCTGATGACTTTTCTATCAATGCTTATATGGGATATCAATTCACAGTTTTCTTCTCTCGCAGTGGCTTTATCTGGCTTTGGTATTCAGGTAATGCTGGCCCCAGAGGATGAGTTTAGAACTATTACCTCTTCTTCCATTTTCTAGAGAAATTTGTGAAAAATTTATCTTTGGTTTCTAAATGTTCGATAGAATTTACCTGTGAAATTATCAAATCAGAGCTCTTTGTTTTAGAGAGATTTCTGATTACTGACTCAATCTCCATACTAGTCATGGGATTTTTGAGATTTTCCTACTTTTTCATGGATAATCTTGATAGATTTTTGTCTTCAAACTTATGAATTTCATCTAGGTTACTGAATTTTTTAACACACAATTGTTCAGTAATAATGTTCCTGTTTTCATTGCTGATTTTTAGTCATTTGAGTCTTGTCTTTTTCTTCGTCCATCTAGCTAAAAGTTTGCTAATTTTGTTGACATTTTTAACTATTCAACTTTTGGTTTCATTAACATTTTCCATTATTTTTCTATTCTCGATTTCACTTAACACATTGCCCTAATTCTTACTATTTATCTCCTTTACTAGATTTGAGTTTATTTTTTCTAAATTTTTTATATTATCAAATTAGGAAACTTACTTATTGACATTAACTGATATTTTAGATTTAGATCCTCTAATCATGCATACTTTTCTCAGATTCCTAATTCCATAATAAAAGAAACTCTGTGTCCAAGTCAGTACATACAGTGACCTCAAAACTTCCGCACATTCTGAAAAATATTCATGTCTCTTTCCTTTTCTTTTTATGGGCCTTTTGAGTCATTATGCACAAAAATCAAGTTTCAAATTATTGCCAGAGAATATATTATAATTTCAAGTTACTTTGACATTATATAAATTTTACAAACCCTCTGATGTAGTCTTTGGTTTTATTATTCTGCGCTTCACATTTGGGTTTCTTAAAAAGCCTGACTTTTATGGGAGGAACACAGTTACATAATAAAAAACACTTATGTGAGCAAATTGACGTTCAACATAGTGTTTAATGATGGGACTTTGCTTCAAGCTATGGTTGCTGAATGCTGTCTACTCCATTCTTCAAACGTACATATATGTTTCTCATTTTAAAGTAACTAAATTACTGTATAAAACAATACAAAGACTTAAAAATTCTATAATTCAGAATTTCCCTAATTCAGACCTACTGTCCCCTCATCCAATTCATTCAAATTTTATTGGCCAGCCATAAACTCTGTGAATAACATGCCTCATCACAGATACAGGCAGTATGAGAGTCAATTGAGACACAGTCAGTGACTGAGGTCTTGGCCTGGTTTTTCTGTTTAGATCACAATTCAGTTTTGAAGGCAACATCCTAGAAATGCTAAGCGCAAAACACAGACTATTGAGGAGAGCACTAGAATAAAAACCATTACTTTTTATGAAATTTATCTTTACATTCTTGTATTTACACTGAAACTTCAATGTCTCCCATAGTTACAATACTTTGTAGATGTTGCTTCTACATTCATTTTCATACATTTGTATTTATGGAAGTTTTTTTTTCTTTTGTGAAAGGATTTTTTTCCTCAGTAGGATGACACTTTGGGAAACCAGTGACACTCTTCCCTTGTCTCTTTCCTGCTAGGAATCACTCCTTAGAACCAGACCAAAAAGAAGATGCAGTGGGAACAAAGTATGATCGCCAAGAACAGGGTCTGGCAACATCTTCCATAAATGGCAGACTTTGCTGACTATACCTTCTCTGTAACACCACTCAACTCTGCTGCTGAAACAGCAGACAAGAGACAATACATAAATAAAGGGGCAGGCTAGTTCCAGCCTTTGGTCTTGTAGTTTTCCTGCATCTGGCCAAAAATGCAAGCGTGAAGGAGTCAAACACCCCAAGTTAGAGTACTAACTCTTTTCTACTAGTTATATCAACTCATATAAATTATTGAATGTCTCTAGGTCTTAGTTTCCCATTTGTAAAATAAGGATAACAATGATATGAATACGTGTGTGTGTGTAAAATCATTAGCATACAGTGAACCCTTAATATAAGTTCATTTCACTAATATGTAAGCAATGGCATATGAAAGAAATGCCCTTTTGTGAACTTGTAAACAAATGATGTATTCTGCTTAGAACACTGTTAAAGGAAGTACATTTCATTAAAAAATATATATATATAAATGCCCAATAAATATATATAAAATGTTCCTCATCATTTGTTACCAGAAAATGCAAATTAAAAACTTCACACCTGTTACAATGGGTAAAATTAAAGAGAGACAATATCATAAATTGATGAAAAACTATAGCAAAATAGGATAATCACTTGGGAAAATAGCTGAACAGTAATGTATTAATTGAAAAATACACTTACTGTATGATCCACTGATTTCATTACTGGTATTTATCCAAGATAAATAAACTATGCCTACACAAAGACTTGTACATGATTATTTACAGCAGCTTTCTTCATAACACATAATCACAGGAAACAACACTAGTATTCATCAGCAGGTGAAGGGATAAACAAAGAAAGTGTCTTACACCTATTCAATAGACTGCCTACAGTAAAATGAAGGAACACATTACTGAAATAAACATGGATGAACCTTAAACATCACTATACTAAGTGAAAGAAGTTAGACTACAGTCTATACTATATACTTCTATTTACATGAAATTTAAAGATAACTACTCAATCTGTAGACATGAAGATCAACAGTTGCTGCAACCAGACACGTGGAAAGAATAACACCAAAGAGACATATGGCAACATTTGGGGTGATGAAAAGTCCTGTATCTTGGTTGAGGTGTTGGCTTGTTACATGAGTACATACATTCATTAACACTCATCAAATTACATACTTAAAGTTTATTTAAATTGTAAAAAACAAAAGCATCAGGACAACATAGGGGAAATGAATGAAAACATAAATAAGGTAATAAATAGCAACAACTGAACTGTTTGCAACACCTCAGGTCAGTCTGAAGTACTACAAATGTTGCAGGTGTGAAACTAACGTGAAAAAACTCCCTTCATGTGTTGCTCTCATGTTTGTCTACTTCTCTCTCCATGCCATGTCTGAAGAAGAAACAGGTAGAGGTGCTCCTCCACTATGATCCCTGTGTCCTGGTGCTTGTGCCTTTGTACAGTTCCCCTCCTCTTGAGTGCACGTAGGATCTACAACTTCTCTCCTGCAGGATATGGTGAAGATATGTCGCTCCTATGTATAGTTATTTTAAAGCTGTATCTTGCCAAGACATCCTCAATATAGCCTCTCCTTGCAACTTGATATACTAAATGGCCATGTGGGGAAAGCCTACATGACAACGAACTACACAGGTGATTTCTAGGAACTGTGGGCAGACTTCAGCCAAGAGTCTGCAAGAAGCTGGGGCCCTCAGTCTACCCAAGAAAAAGAAATAAATAACAACCCAGTGTTTGGCGAACCCCAAGCAGCCAGCTGGCCAGGAACCCACCCTGGGCCCTGGCTGCACGTGTTCCAGCGGCAGGCGGAACCCCAAAGCACACCGGGAAAACTTGGAACTCTGCACCCAGGGAGTAAGACCATGCCCTGCATCTGAAACCAGGCCAAGGCCTACAAGAGGGATCAGCGGGCCTAACCGGACTGTGTTCAGTGAACCCCAAGCAGCCAGCTGGCTGGGAACCCACCCTGGGCCCCAGCTGCGCACGTTCCAGCGGTGGGTGGAACCTAAACACACACAGGGCAAACTTGGAACTCTGTGCCCAACATTGGACTACAGCGAACTATCTGTGCTACCTTGAAGGGAGATTAACTGATTGCCTCACCGTAACAAGATCTAAGCTGGCTCCAGTCAGTGTGGTGAGTATGACCCTAAAATAGAGGTGTACAGTGGTTAAATAGGGCCAGTAGTAAAACTCCCTCCAACTAACTAAAAGACCTTGGTAAGTCTGACAAGAGTGAGGGTGACCCCTTCTTACACACAGAAAACAGCAGGCAGAGTGAGGAGTGTGTCGAGAAGGTCTCCCCCAACTTGAAGAAAATCAAAAGGGCTTATGAGACACACAGGCACACAATACGGACACAGTAGGGCCTCAGCTGACACAAACATTATAGACAGGAAGATTTGATGACCTGGAATAACCTGAAGATAAAGTACTAGCAGGAACTAAAAGCTGACCTACATCAGTACTACTAGGCTTGTCAGCCCAGGAAGGATACAAGACTCACCCAACAGGCCCTGCAGCAGGGAATCAGGTGACTGGCCCAACTAATCGGGTGACTGTTCCCACTATTGTGGGACCCAGCAACTAGACAAACATCAACCTTACAGTAGGACACCAAGATACACTCTACCAACTGTTCACACTAACAGGTCTGAAGAACCAAACACTAACTCGAAAGAGGAAAATGGCAAAGCAAAAAGGCAGAATGCAATCTCAAACATCCAGTCCAACAGGCGCAAGTACAGGAGACACTGAAATAGAGGACTCCAAAGGTAACACACCAGGAATCTCTGAAAATATAGTGAATGAAATAAAAAAAAACAAATAACTCTGTGAGGCCACAGAAGAAATCAAATTAGAAGTACTCTCCCAGCTAAAGATAGAAGTAACAACCTTAGAAAAGGAGTTGCTAAGTGCAGCTAAAGAAGAAATAGAGAAAAAAGTACAGGAACATGGGAAACTGACTGAAACCTAGAATGAACAATATAGAAAACAAGCAGAATTCATGAAACAAACTGAAAGAGACATCCAAGAAACAAAAAATTCGATCCAAAGCATGCAAAACCATTTAAATGAAACTGGGGATAGGATTTCGGACCTTGAGGACAGGATTGCAATTAGTGATCATGGAAGGATAGAACTTTTAAAATTAACAAAACAGCATGACATGACAATCCAGAAGCTTCAAGATGATGCCAAGAGTAACAATATAAGATTCATAGGCATTAGTGAAGACGCTGGAGTCAACACAAATGACATATCTAAAATATTCACAGAAATAATAGGAGAAAACTTCCCAAACATGGGAAAAAACCTGATATGCAGATAAGTGAGGCATACAGAATGCCAAACAGTCACAACCAACATAAATCTACACCCAGACACATAATAATTAAGATCTCAGACATACAACATAAAAACAGAATACTAAAAGCTGTTAGAGAAAAAACACAAGTCACCTATCGAGGAAAGCCCATTAGAATCAAAGCAGACTTTTCAGCACAAACCCTCAAGTCACGACGTGATTGAAATGAGATATTTCAAGCCCTGAAAGTAAACAACTTCCAACCCAGACTGATGTACCCAGCAAAACTGTCATTCAAATATAATGGAGAAATAAGATATTTCTGGGACAAAGAACAACTGAAGAAATTTACGTCCACCAAACCAATCCTAGAAAGAGTGTTGAAAGACATACTAGGCAGAGATAAAAATGACCACAAGCCCCAGAACAGCAGAAAGAAACCATCAAGTAGGACAAGCAATTAAATAAGGGGGAAAAGCAGAAAGTAAACTATTGGAACATAACATGGCAAAATTGAGCCAGTACATATCAGTGATATCCATAAATGTAAATGGCCTCAATTCAACTATCAAAAGAAATAGGTTGACAGAATGGATCAAGAAACATGATCCCACAATACGCTGTATACAAGAAACACATCTGACCCAAAAGGAAACTCATAGATTAAAAGTCAAAGGATTGAAAATAGTATTCCATGCAACAGGAAACCAAAAAAAATCAGGTGTAACAATTCCACTTGCAGACAATGTGAACTTCAAACCTAAAATGATTAAAAGAGACAATGAAGGTCACTACATACTTGTAAGCGGAAAAATTTAAGAGGAAGAACTAACAATTATAAATATATATGCACCAAACACAGGAGCACCCAACGATATAACACAGATACTAAAGGACATGAAAAACCAAATACAGAACAACACAATTATTACAGGGGACCTTAACAGCCCATTGTCACAAAGAGATAGATCAACTAGACAAAAAGTCAGCAAAGAAGTAATAGAACTGAATCATACCTGCAAGGAACTGGACTTAGTAGATGTTTACAGAATGCTCCACCCAACCACAACAGAATACACATTCTTCTCAGCTGCACACGGGACATTCTCCAAAACAGACCATATATTATCCCATAAAATATTCTGAAGTAAATGCAAGGGTACTGAAATTATCCCATGCCTACTACCCGACCCCAGTGCACTGTAATTGGAAAGTAATGGCAAAAGAAATTGCAAAACCTGCATGCATACATAGAAATTAAACAACAACCTTTTAAACAATCAGTGGGCTACCGATCAAATTAAGGAAGAAATAAAGCAACTGATCTGCGTATGTTAAACAATTTAATGAAAATGCAGAAACAACCTATTACAATCTGTGGGATGCAATGAAAGCGGGAAAGAGAGAAATATATACCAATAAATAGTCATATCAAGAAAATAGAATGAGCACAAATAAACAATCTAATGCATCATCTCAAGCTACTAGAAAAAGAAGACCAAGTTAAACCCAAAGCTCATAGAAGAGAGGAAATAGTAAAGAATAGAGCAGAAATCAGTGAAATCGAAACTAAAAAAAAAAAAAAAATACAAAGAATTAATGAATCAAACAGTTGTTTTTTTGAGAGAATAAACAAAATTGACAAACCTCTAGCTAACCTTATAAAGCAAAACAAAGGAAAAAACTCAAATCCACGCAATAAAGACTGAAAAGGGGGAAATTACTACAGATCCAAGGGCAATTCAAAAGATCATAAACACCTACTTTAAGAATCTCTACTCACATAGACAGAAAAACACAGAGAAAATGGACAGATTTCTAGAAACATATGAATTACCAAAACTCAACCAAGAAAATATAGCAATGTTGAATAATCCAATTTCAGCTATTGAAATTGAAAACATAATAAAAAAACTTACAAACAAAGAAAAATAAAAAAGGAGATTGAAGAGGATATTAGAAAATGGAAGATATTTCTTGCTCTTGGCTAGGAAGAACCAACGTTGTGAAAATGGCCATACTCCCAAAACTGTTATACAGATTTAATGCAATCCCAATCATAATACCATTGACATACCTCACAGATCTAGAGAAAATACTCCTAAAATTCATTTGGAAACAGAAGAAACCTAGAATAGCAAAGGCAATTCTGGGCAATAAAGACAAGGCAGGAGGCATCTCAATTCCTGACTTGAAACTGTACTACCAAGCCACAGTGATAAAATCAGCATGGCAAAGAAATAGAAATAGAAATAGACCTGAGGATCAATGGAATAGATTAGAAGATGCAAGTATAAGTACAAGGACACTCAGCCACCTGATATTTGACAAAGGGGCTAAACATGTTCACTGGAAGAAGGATAGCCTCTTTAATAAATGGTATTGGAAAAACTGGCTTTCCACATGCAGAAGACTGAAACTAGATCCATGCCTATCACCATGCACAAAACTAAAGTTTAAATGGATCAAAGACCTAAACGTTAAAACAGAAACACTCAATTTACTGGAAGATAGGGTAGGTAGAAGTCTTGGAGACATAGGGGTAGGCAGAGATTTCATGAACAAAATGCAAACTGCATGGGAAATGCTTCAGAGAATCAACAACTGGGATCTCAGATTATTGAAAAGTTTCTGCACTTCAAAAGAAATTACCAGCAGAGTCAAAAGAAAACCCACAGAATGGGAAAGAATTTTAGCCAGCAACCCCTCAGACAAAGGACTTTTATCAAGAACATATAAAGAATTGAAAAACATCAAGCCCCCCAAATTCAAAGACCCTCTCCAAAAATGAGCATCTGAGATGAACACTCAGTTCTCAGATAAAGATATACGAATGGCAAATAAATACATGAAGAAATGTTCACCATCACTGGTCATTCGAGAAATGTAAATTAAAACAACATTGAGATTTCATCTCACCCTTGAAAGAATAGCTGCCATCAAGAAATCAAATAAAAGCAAATGTTGGCGAGGCTGTGGGCAAAAAGGAACATTGCTCCACTGTTGGTGGGAGTGTAGACTGGTGCAACCACTATGGAAATCAGTATGGAGAATTCTCAGAAGACTAGGACTGGAAGCTCCATTCAACCCAGCTATTCCCCTCCTGGGTATTTTCCCAGAAAAACTGAAAAGATCATATCACAGTGATATATATGCACCCATGTTCATAGCAGCACAATTTGTAATAGCTAAATCTTGGAAAAAACCAAGATGCCCATCAACCGCAGAGTGGATGAAAAAGATGTGGTATTTTGATACAATGGAGTATTACTTAGCTATGAAGAAGGATGATATTGAGGCCTTCATAGGTAAATGGAGACAACTTGAAACTATCCTCATTAGTGAAATAAATAAGAATCATATTTATAAATATCACATTGTGTCTCTAAGTGTAAAAAGTAATAAGAACTGTAGGAGTAATAAAACCCAAAATGTGTAATTGCTACTATAAAAAAGAGAGGAAAAGAGGGTGCTCTAAAGGATATAATTTCATGTATGTTTAAGTGTGTAAGATGAATGACCATATTACTGTTTTTATTATATCGTGGAGCAGAACTGTTAACAGTCTCACTGCTTGAATGTGTACTTTATATGTTTTAACCTTGTAACTTGAACAACTTATTTCCAAGATGAGAGTATGTAAGTTATCAAGTAATGATTTCTTAGTATTTATTGTTCTTTTCTTTTTTTTCCTTGGAATTTTGTATTGTTGCTACCCTTTTTTCTATTTTGTTTGTTTTGTTTTTAAATAAAATTTAAATAAATAAATAACAACCCAAGTGAGGTTGGAAGTGGAATCTTCACTGGGTTTCCAAGTGAGAAAACAACCCAGCTAACACTTTCACCAAGAGCCCTGTGAGACCCTAAACTGAGTAGTCTGGCAAACTGTGCAAGGGCTCTTGACTCACAGAAACAATAAGGTAAATATATGGTGTTTAAAGTTAGTAAGCTGGGCAGTGGCACAGCACATGCCTGGCAAGTGTACGGTCCCAAGTTCAGGCCCTTGTACTAAAATAAGTAAATAAAGTTAGTAAGATTGCTATACACAAAAGAAAATTGATATGGACAAATAAGGAGATACTTAATGGGTTAAAAAGAAAAATGTGTTATATCTAATATAATAAAACTTTTTTAAGACACAAGCACTAAGCAGAGCTTACTGTTTATTGTCAGGACCAGCTAACCACTAGTCACGCTGCTGTGCTCCTCCTGCCACATGACAAGATCAACCACATTAGTCTAGCCCTGAAGCATTACTACACATGGACTGCAGGGAACACAATGCTTACAGCCCTTTAAAGCCAGTGCCCTGCTCCTTTCTGGAAAGACACACACCCTGTTAGCTCTAAATTTTTCCAGTAGACCTCAGTCACAAAAATGTAAGCCAAGATGAGAGAATGATGTGACCTATCCTTAATTACATAGGATTCTACTAGAAAGCTGAAGAGGAAATGGAGCACAAGACAAAGCCAGTTTCTTAACCTCTATGATGCATTTAGCAGGAAACTCAAATGTGTAGACTACTGAGCAGGTAAATGCAAAATATAGACTTCTGAAGACAGTATGGCTTCATGGGAAAAGAATAAGAAATCTGAGTTGCTCTGTCAGGGTCAGTCCTGTGCATGATGCATCACACAGCCTCTCTGTAAAACAGGGGTTAGCGATCCTTAAGGTGCATTTCAGGTCTGTTTTTCTACACACTTAACATAAAAACATCTAGTTAAACAACTACCAGTATCCATGGAAAATTTATTCCAGGAACCAGTGTAGATACCAAAATCTAAGTGTTATGGTTTCTATCTTGATGTCCCCCCAAAGCCTTATGCAGTTATGGGGTCAGGTGTTTCACAGGGAGCTGAAACTAGAGTTTGTGATTGACTTATGCTCTAAACTGGGATTAAGGGTGTGAATGGGTAGCCTGCATACAATACAAGGGACAGGAAAAAGATTTGCTTCCCCCATCCCTTTGTTACTTTTGCTGTCTTCTGCTACCATGTGCCACACTGCTTTGGGGCCCACTGATTATGGACTGCAACCTCTATAAATTGTGAACTAAGTAAACCTTTTCCTCTTCAACTTTGGGCATAGAGTATTTTGTCCCAGCAATGAGAAAAGACAGGCAGTAGGTCTTTTATCTACATGGCAAAGTATCTGCATGCAAGTTTTACACGTGTACTTTAAGTCATCTCTAAATTATTTATGATACATAATAAAATGTAAATGACAGATAAATATTTGTAATACTGTTTCATTTTAGGATTGTCAAGAAAAAAGTATACATATTAAATACAAGTACAGTTTTAAAAATATTTTCAAAATATTGAAAATCCACATAGTAGGAAACCCATAGATATAGTACCCAGATATATGAAGGGTCCACTGAAGAGTAAAATGCAAGGAGCTATTATGGCATGGAGTACTAAGACAGCAATTAAACAATTAGTTTATTTGTTATGAGTACTAATTCTCAGTATCCAAGATTAGCATGCAGAACTCTGAATTGAGCACATATTTAATTCTCAGCTTTTGGGAGTGTAATCTTGTAAATGCCAACCCATACATCTAGGTTGCAAAGAAAAGGCCATTCAAATCATTAAAACAACAAAGGAATATGTACAGTAGATGGAGGTTATTTTTCTTGAAGATTACTGCCCAAAAGTAATCATGTCACATCAATTACTGATAACTCTGAAATATTGACATTGCATATGCAAACTATAAGCAGCTACAGTTTATAATCAG
Organism: Dolichotis patagonum; assembly: GCA_004027295.1. NCBI lineage: Eukaryota > Metazoa > Chordata > Mammalia > Rodentia > Caviidae > Dolichotis > Dolichotis patagonum. Next base: position 64,465 of record PVJX010001220.1, on the reverse strand, counting down.
CTAGAAAAATAAGAATAAATTATTAATTTGTAAAGCCTACCAAGTAACTCACATCAAAGAAATACATACCATATTTTCAGTCTTCTTCTAGAATATAGCAATACAAATAGTGAAGAAAATAAGTTTGGTTACAAGTCCTATGCTAGCATGTAAGAGACAAATGCTATACTATCTACATTCCACATTTTACTTTCTGTCACTAATAGTCTTCATCATCCAATAAAAACTGCACAAGATAGCTGCATAAATCTTGGGCAGTTTTTTTTGCTGTAGTTTGAAATTTAAAAGCTTGTATTTGGATTGTAGGTGTTACTTTCTATTCTTATTCTATTTTGCTCTGAAATTTAAAAAAATACTTTATATATACAACTTAACCTGGTATTAAACTGACCCCTGCTGGCCTCATATTTCCTGTTTGTGCATTTATCAGATGCTGCAAATACATTTTATAATTGAACCTGCACTTGATCGGACATGAAAAACAAGACATAAAAAGGATTGCTAAGCCAAGCATGGTAGCACACATCTGTAATTCCAGCACTTAGAAGGCTGAGGCAGTAGGATTGCCTTGAGTTAGAGGCCAGCCTGGGCTACAAACTGAGTTTAAGACTATCCTAACTAATAGCAATACACTATCTCAAAAATCCAAGGAAAAAAGGATGGCTAGTATATCAACGCTACTGGAAGGATGCCTTCCTTAGAGCTTTGCCTATTTTATTTGCCAAGACCTCTTGCACCTAAAATTACTTTAACACTTCACAGAGGTGTTTCCAAAAGCCTACCATTTTATCCTTGTTCATTCCACAAATACTTACAGGTTTCCAGAGACAACAGCAAAGCACAGATTTTTAAAGCTGTAACACCTGTCTTACAGAAAGGTACTCACAGATATTTACAAGTCAAAAAAACAATACACTTGAGAATTAAATTTAGCATATGACCAGACACAAGATCAGTGGCATAGCATAACTCATGGCCCCAGGTCACTTGGGATGTTACTGAACTGGCCTAGGAAAATTTATTCTCTTCTATCTCTGGGAACTCACTGTATGCATGAATAATAATGGCTGCTATTTTGTGACAAATTATATGCAAGAAAATGTGGCTAGGTACTTTCCATACACTATCAAATTAACTCCTGCGGTAGTTAATCTCGATCTCAACTTGACTGTATTAAGAGATGCCTATAATGCTGACTGGATTATGAGGAAGGTAAACTCATGACTGGATCATTAACCAGTTGATGAGTTCATAGCGCAATAAGCAATAGGAGTTGGTGGAAACTGGTCAATGCATTTGAAGGTCTCTTTCCTCTCCCTCAGCTTGTTGGATACCGTTAGATGAGCAGTTTTCTTCCACCATGGCACTTCTTCCTTCCAGACAAACAAGAACTCCAACTCTGAAACTATAAACTAAAATAAATCTTTTCTCTTTTAACTTGTTCATGTGACGTATTTGGTCACAGAGATAGAAAGAAGATCAGTACAACCGTACTCAGTAACTCTCTGAGATAAGTATGCTTAGTTCATGGATCAAGAAAGCTGTTACAATACTGACAATGTTATACTATGATGTTTTGATTTTCAACATGTTTGTCTTCTGCAAGTGAGTGACCACCTTCAGCATAAGGTATTGGGTAATTGTCCTTATTGTATCACCAAAACCTAGCACATTTCCACCTGGCAAATAAGAGGTACCTAAAAAGTATCTACAGAATATATCAATGGAGAAACTGTTGAATGAATGTGCTACTAAATCCACACCATATACAAGACCTGAAAAAGTAATGGAGAGAAAGAGAGAAGAAGAAAACGCTTTGATTCTGAACACAAACACTCATATGTGACCAGCAGGAATGCAGAAGCCCCACAATATGTGTGGTAGATTAACAAGTGGTGTTCAACTTGTAACACCTAGCTGAATTGGAGCTGGGTGTGGATGACCCACCTGAAGATTGCTGCCAACAACATAAAAACGAGAACTAGAGGGGGAAGAGTAGTGTTTTAGTTCCCCTGTTGCCTTTGATTCTCCTGGAGGAGCTTGTTGAGCTTCTTTCCTAAAATGAGTGGCTGCGATTCACTTGGGCGGAGCTCTGGTCCTTACTTTGAGCATCACTTCCTGGCCCCGGAGGGGAAGATGGTGTGCTGTTCAATCTCCTAGAGAAGCTTGCCAGCTGTTCTCATCATCGGAGGAGCTTGGAACCTCATTTTCACTGAGGGTGGCTGTGGTACTTTTGCGGGGAGTTCAGGTCCTTACTTTGAGCATCATTTCTTGGCTCCAGTGTAGACCCCTCAGTCTACTGGCACAGCTCCTTCATCTCACTGGCACAGACTTTCTAGCTTCCATCACCGACCTTTAGGCCTTCCCAGTGCAGATCCGTGAAACAGACTTGCATGAAACATTGTCACGGGCTCCAGGTTTTCAGTTGGACTCATGCAGGACGTTGCCATGGGACCCAGGCTCTCAGCAAGATTCTTTGGGTCTTGTGTGTGGACAGATTTCCTCTACCTTTTTTTGTATTTGACTCTTTAGTTAACTATTATTTTAAAAAATTCTATAAATTATGTGTCCTAGGGGCTGGGGATTTAGCTCAGCAGCATAAGCGCCTGCCTTGCAAGCGCGTAGTCATGAGCTCGATCCTTGGTACTGATAAAAAAAAATTTATAAATTATGTGTCCTGTATTAAATTCTTTTCCCTTGCAAATCCTGACTACAACAACATGATTCAACAGAATACTATAAAAATACAGCTAATATAGGTCAGTTAAATATCAAACTGGATGATCACACAAAGGTTCAAGCCCTCTCTGGAACCTGAAACCTATTAAGAGAATGGGCAAAAGAAGACGTAGAATTTAAGTTCTTCTGGCTTTGTAATATGTCTTAAAAAATCAACTGGTATGAAAAATATTTCCATAAGATACAGATCATGTGAATTTGGTTTTGAAAGCCAAGATAGGCAAAATAAACTTATACAGCACATGGTAGTAGGAAAGAAGACAGAAAATCACAGAAACAAATACAGTTCAAAAATCTAAAATCTCTGTTCCCAAAAAGCTACATGTATTTTTCTGATCTGTTCTTTACCCACCCTTGTTTTTCAACATCTTTTTTGCTGGCACTCCAGACAGATGAAGACAAAGAAGTATGAAAACTAAATATAAGTGACCTTTTGTATCAACATTATTGTTATATAAGCATTTTTAATATTGCTTCTAGCAGATGAGACTGTTCTAACATAAGCTATGTGAAAAATGGCAAAAATGTATTGATGTCTAAAATAACTAAACAGTCGATAAAAACTGCCTATAATCTGTTTTGTTGTAGTTGTCAACTATCTAAATTTACCCAAAGATACTATTCCTCTCCCTCAAAAGGAATGAATAACTCCAGAGTCTTAGGATTATCAATACTATCTATATCAGCCCCCCTTATACTGAGCCTCTGCTGCAAAGATTCCTTCAGAGTATCTGAATTAACCTCCCTTAAACAGTAAAACATGAAAAAATGACACAGGCTGTGCTAATGAGTCTTCTGTTTACCAGTAGATACCTTAAATAGCTAAAATTTATTGAGGAAGCATATAACCCCCACAGAAAATAAAGCACAGCCAAATGTCTGGGCCCTGGACCGACGACTGCCTGGGTTCAGTCTGCACTTTTGCAGGTGAAATCTTAGGTAAGGTATCTACTTTTCTAAATCAGGTACAATAACATTACCTCAGTAAAACTGAGCAATCACAAACAGCTCAGCACACTCACTGGAGCATAAGTGCTCAACATACAAAAATTATTACCACTATTACCCCCCTACACTGCTTCCCTTCCAATGTCTTACCTTCTAATTCTCAACCCAAAAAGACTGAGTCTAAGAATTCTTACTTTAGCTACACTGGATTTAAACTATGTTATGTGTATCCATCCAGACTTCATCCCATGTCCCCTTCCTGCCAAGCAGCACCACAGGAAAGCTCCTTTGCTCATACATACATATGTATGTACACATGAGCTCATCCATTCACACATACTTTGGTATGAATTATTATGGTAATTAAAGGTCTTTAATTGACCAGTGAATTCCTAATTTCAAATATTCTGGCCCCTTGGTCCTTTAATGGCATTTGCTCCTGTGAGACTGAAGTATGATAGAAAAAAAAATGAAGATAAGTAGAAAGTAAATATGGAAAATCATAATTATAAAATTGCCCTTAAAAAACCTCCACAGCTTCAGCACCCAAAAGTTACTCAAGTTTTTTCTCTTCAGGAAGCTTACTTAAAACAAAAGCAAAAACAAAAATACTTTCCTAAGGGCCTCAGAACTACAATAAACCTGGAAATTGGGCTTTGGACCTGTGCTATCCACCTATAAGCTGCGCCTCCTCCCACAGACCTCTGACTTCAAGAAAGCATACTATTAAGTGGGCTCCAAATACATGAATGGTTTGTATTCTAACACAGCCCAAACCTGACAGACATAGGAGCACACATCCTAGATCACCCATCTCGAAGATATCTTCCCAAGACCACATAATAAAAATCCCTGGTTCTAGATCACAATGCATCTCTCTCTTTGGGCCCTTACTCTATTCTGTATGCACCTGAACTTTTCAAATTATGTTTAATATATTTCTTTACGTCTCTCATGTGTCTTGAAAATCTTTTTCTGTGATTGAAGTCCGGAACCTACAATCTAGCCCTTGTTAGCTGAGGGGCCATCTTCTTTTTAGGGGACCATTTGAACCCCACACAATGACAAGACCAGAAAAAAGGGCAATGGACACACTTAAAACATCAAAATCCCAGTATCATTTCTACCAGAACTAACAACACTCACAGAAATCTACCAGGATCCCTGCTTGCCTCATCTTTAGAATTTACATCTCCCACTCAGCACATAAGCCTGTCATAAAGACAAACTACAGGTTTTAAGCCCCATGACAACCGCGACCTACACACAACCTTCAGGTCCTGCATTCATAACATTCCAGCCCCCATTAATGTAGTAGAAAAGAACCAAAGGAAATGTTTACATCAGATTAACGTCAAGTGTTTAAATTTAGCACATCAGTGTTAACTAAAACAATAAATCACTGGCAGAAATATTAAACATTGTGAATTACTCATGGAAGAGAGTGTATGACTTCCTCAGAAATAAAATGTTGGCAATGAAGTATATTCCATGTCACCTGTAAATACTTCCTCAGAGCCAGTATCAAAGACACTGGTGAATACACTACAAACAGGCATCCAAGGCTGTCAGACTGCTATTTCTCAACAGAGAAGTACTGCAGTACTTCTGCATCTAGCATCTGGTATTGTGTTGCAGAAGGCAGAACAAAGAAAGCAACAAAGTGTGTGAGCCTTTCAGCTTTCTTCTGAACATCAGCAGCCCTTACAACTGCAAGGTCATCGGGTCATCAAGGTAAAGTTTCCTGATATTACCAACCACGAGCAAAATTTCCATCCTCTGAGGTTTCTGATTGTAAAGCAAGGTTTCCACTTCATTTAAAAAAAAAAAAAACAATCAAGAACAGTAAGCCTTGTCTTCTGGTTAACCCTTGTTTAAAATCTGACACTCAAATGTTCCCACCAATGTCTCCTAAAAGTAATTTTCCATTGTTTTAAGGAAATTCAATTTTTAAAAAATTTTCCATACAAAGTATTTACTCAGTGTAAAATTCTGAGTAGGACACAACACTGACACATATTCTGTACTCAGATTCTCAGCTTGTTTTGTGTAATTCCCTAAATATCTCAAAATATCTCTATTTTCAAAACTTGTACTAATAACTTACCAACATAAATGTGAATACAAAGACTATGTTCATTCATCTCTATATACTCATCTGATTCAGGGCCTGGCACATACAAGACATTTCATTTTTGGTTAAATAAAAATTAGGTCTATTGCCTCTCAGTAGCTAGTTTTGAATTCCAAATTAAAATGGGGAGATTTTCTTCACTGATCTTCATTATAAAAGTGTAATTGTAGATCTTTGGAAAACATTTAACCACAAGATAAAATGAAATCACAAAAAGCAACAATCATTTGAGAACTTAACATCAAGTTGATTAACAACATATAAATTAAAAAGTTCCTAAAATTTAAAAGTTTACAGTTGTTCTGAACTGGAAAGTATTTTACCATATAAATGATGTTTTAAATAAAGATTAGGTCAGGTGAACTAAAGATACAAGTCTCATTACAACTTTTTAAAAACTTTTGTAGTGAACGCTCATGGATCTAAACAGTTTAATAGTTTAATAGTTTATATTTGACATTCCATGTTACATCATGACTCCAGAAAAACTTCCATATCCATAGAGGAACAGACAGATTGGGCTTAAAGTCCAGTTGCTTCACTTGTTAGACAGTAACCTTAGGAAAGCCACGTTAACTTTGCCTAAGTTACCACACCTCTGTGATGGAGATAAAACACATCATATTATGGAAACATTATCCCTGAACTGTCTTAATCAGCTTCACTTTTTAGTGTTTCCTTATATATGACTGATCTTATTTTTCTTTTGGTGAACAACAACCACTTACAAAAAAGGAATTTAGGTTTACTGAAAAAGGTATAAACAAAAAGGTTCAGTGTTCAATTCTGGCACCCAGATTCAATATTTTAAATGAACAGCATGACCAAATTCATGAAAGCTGTTTCCTCAGAAGAAAAATATGTTTTCTAAATTCTCAAAGCATCAATTTCAACAATTAGGGCTGAGGAAGGCACAAGAAGCCCAACAGCAGCGACCTGCTTCCTAGAGCCACAGCTGGGAAGCCCTTTGAGCCTTCTAATAATTAGACCCTATCCCTAGACCTGTAGACTCGCCTGGTGCAAGTACTTGGGCACTGCCAATGTTGTAAACTCCTGTCAGAATTCTCACGTGCAGCCTAGATTTAGATCCATGGTTCTAGAGAAACCTCCCAAGTGATTCAAAATCACAACCCACAGAACCAGAGTGGCCTCCAAGTCCCTTACAAGCATGGGCATCTGGCATACATGGGCCTTGAGCCTCTCTGTAACCCAAAGGTGTAATGTAACAGACACAGTGGGTGGAAATGGGAGATTGGGATCGCATCATACTAAGATGACAAGCACAGAGCCCAACTCTAGTCCAGGGCCCAGGCTACACTGACAAATCAAGACCAGAGCTTTGTTTCCATTATCATGAAGAACACATGAAGGAGACAGTGCAAAGGGCAGAGCATTTGCCTGATAGAAGTCACTTCCATCTAGAAAAAAAACAGAAGCAAGACTAACTGGCAAGTCTGTCCTAGTCATGCATTCTTCACTTTGCAGAGTGAGGTAGAAGCTTGCAGCCCTATTATGATCTATAAATAAGTCATTGTTAAAGTTCTCAGAAATCCGAACAAAGAAAAAGCAAGGGCGCTGCATACTTTTCATTTCTACACCAAGGAAGTATTTAGCAGGCTCACCCAAGGATTATTTAACTGTCTAGACTGCCTCTGTGTTTGGCTCTGCTACTTAGTACTAGAGCACACATTAACTTCTGCTACATGTTAACACAAAGATTTCTGTCCAACAGAAAGGATTACCTTAAAAGTTGTAGTTTTATCACCTGTAGAACATGAACAATTCTGTGTCCAACCCAACAATCTTATTCTAACATCACTTTTTTAAAATGCCTATGTTAAGTTACTTAAATACTCTTAGACCCATTATTAACATTTCCTGGTTCCCTCATTTAAAAGTTAGTAACTCAGAGGCAGCCACAGTGGCACATGCCTGTAATCTTAGCACTGGTGGGAGGCTGAGGCAGGAGAATGGAAAGTTCAAACCCACCCTGGAGACCTTAGCAAATTAACAAGCCCTGTCTCAAAAAAATAAATAAAAGACAAAGCCAGGGCTGGAGATACAGCTCAGTGCCAAGGCCCTGAGGTCAATTCCCAGTAGCGTAAAACAAATTGAATAAATCCATTTCTTTCTGTATTTCTCTGAAAGTCAGGTTTTAACTTCTTAAAAATCATACTTTGATGCTATAATACTGCATTGTTTTTTATTTCTTTCCTTCTATTTTTTTTGTGGGGGAAGGATCTTTTTGAGACAGGGTTTTGCTATGCAGCACTATTCAAAGCTGGCCTTGAATACACTTGGTAGCCCAGACTGGCCTCAATCTTGCTGCAATCTTTCTGCCTCAGTCTCCCAACTGCTGAGATTACAGGAGTGCACCGCCATGCCTGGAAGAATTTTCTTTGCAGATCAAGTAGTATATGTAAATCTATTGCCCACTGACACTGAACTCAAATAGACATTCCTGGATACTCTACAAAATTATCAAGTAAAATACTTAGCACAGCACATAAACATGCCCTTGCTCATAGCTGCTAATGATAAGGGAGAATTTTCCCAGCCTAACAGTGGCCCTGGACTCACCAACAAGTCCACAACACTAATTCAGGACAAGTCCAGGACATCAGGATGTGTTCTCAGGTGGTACCATATTCATACACACACATATAGGAGCTCTTCTGCTCAAAGTAACCCCCCAAACTACCAACACAGTGTTGGGAATTGCTTACATCTGTATCACAGTAGCTGCGAGGGTCACTGAGAAAAGGGGGGGGGGCTAACAATCATGACTCAACAAAATCAAATGCACTGACCTGAAAGAAACCATCTCTTCTTAGTGACGGAAAGTGTGATCCTTCATACTTTACAAGAATGTATGAATGATATTCAAAAACACTGCTATAGGGAGAAAAAGCAATTCAGTAAAGTGATTATATTAGTACAAAAACAAAGAGGAAATTAACTTCATTGGCACAGCCAAAGAAAGGGCCTGAAAATTCTCCAGCAAAGCTAGAGAAAAGGGAGCTATAATATCTACATCCCATACTTTTCAATCATTAAAAATTATTAAAGATATGTGGTCAAATGTTTGATAATTTTCTGCCAAAAAAGTGTACTATGAACTGTACATTTTGTTCTCACGCAACTAGACAAAAGAGGACTTGATTGTTCTCTACCAAAAGTATCACAGTAGAGCTATTTGGTTAATTTCATACATTATAAATTTCTTAGGTGTGGTTTCTCTGCAAGATTTTTATCCATAAATGAAGGGCATCTGTAAAAACCTCCAACCTTAAAACTGGGCTTACAGGGAACTTGAAGCCTATTAGAGTGTGAGTTTCAGAATCATGGACACATTGTAAAGGCCACAGCCATTTGCCAATCCTTCATGCCATTGCTTTTTTAATTTTCCATCTCTGTAGTTTAGTTTCCCTAACATCAATAAGCAATGCTACAACTAGCAAGACAAAAGGAATAAAAGCACCTAAGCCTCACACACTTAAAGGGAAAACCCTGCCTGGAGACAGACCTACCTCCCCATCTCATCTCTGTACTCATATCCAACCTGAAGGCAGTCTAGCTTTATTCTGAAGTAAACTATACATAATTCACACACTTCCCCACTTACCACACTGACATCATCAAGCTACAAAAGCAGTTCAAAGAAAAGTTAATAAGTAATCAGCAGCTCCTGAAGTTATATATTTTTTTATAGCAGGGCATTTTCCACAGCATGAAGTAATATATACTTCGCCCTATTTAAAACACAAGACTGTTGGTTACTTTGTGATAATAAGTAAAACAAAAAATATGCACATTAAATAAAATGATTTAAAAAAAAAAAGGAAGACTTAACATTAATGTCATTTCCAAATCTACAGAATACTGATGACTATATGGTCAAGATGGCATCAGTTACAAATTATGTATACAGCCTGCTAACAAATTAGGAAATATTCCCCTTTGGTTTCTTCCCTATTTATAAAATATTATTCACACACAAATTTGCAATTCAAATTTGATGTCTTATGAATAGATTTTGCAGATCATACTCTGAGAAGAGAGTGAGTGAGCTAAGAGTTGCACAGAAAGTATAATTTGCTATTGGCTTTTAGCCAGAAGTACTAGACCAAATGTTTAGAGACCATGAGGCATCTAAGCAAACCCAGTGCATCTGGACTTAGCTGTGGCTGCTGTGGTTTATGTATACGTGGGCCCCAAGTAAAGTGCCCAAGAGTAATTTTTTAAATTATAAAAATCATGTATTTAAAAAAAGGGCAGAAGAAAAGTGACTTGAAGGCCCTTTGAGAACATTTGTAACAGCGATGACAAGAAGTCCCAGTGATTTAAGCAACACTAATAACCATATGTCTGGACCTATGTACAGCTCTAATTTACACATTAAGTATAAGCTTTTGTTTTCATACTTGAGAAAACATGCCAAATATTCAGTATTTATAATCATAGTTAACTTGCAGAATGAGAAAACTAATTAACATGGAAAGAAGAAAATAATGGTCTTGGGAAAAATGAATTTGGTTATCATTCGGGTAGGTAGTAAAGGAATCATCTCTGCCTCCCACAACTAAACCAATATGTCTATATGTTAAACTTACATAGCTGTCACATATTAAAAAAGACATCACTATATGAGCAAATATACTGCTAATAAAACATCACTTTAATATTCCAGTCACTCCAGCACAAAAGAGAATAATTTTTGTCGGGGTATGTTGCAGTAATCCATGTGACACAGTAAAAGGTCTGACATACTACAAGCTTTCCATAAACAGAGTACCACAAACAGCTATAGGGAACCCATTATCTGGAAACTTACAAGGGCAAAAGAGTCATGCTTAAATAGGAGTCTCTGAAACTGAAAGCAACCCAAGGAGCTGAACAAATGACAGGGAGAATGCAAGATGTTAAAATAACTTAAGTCAATATATACCCATTTTCAAAAAAGTTAATTGTAATTGATGCTAAGAGTAGAAGGCTCAGGGGTGTAGCTCAGTCACAGAGCACTTGTCTAGCTTCTGAGACGCCTTGGACTTGATCCCTAACACCACAAAACTATGGGGTAGGGAACAGAGACACAGGCACTGGCACTGGCACAGGCACAGAGGAAATACGAGACAGTTAAGGTCAAACATGGAAGTATGAGTTGGAAAACCTGAAGATGGAATCAAGGAGGATTCACAAAGGGCAACAACCCCAAACCTCCACATTTGATGGGTGAATGCCTGCCTCTTTTATTATATTTATACTATAAAAGCACTATGTATAGCTTGAGGCAAGACTTACTGATAGTGTGATTGCTTAACACACACAAAGCCCAAGGTTTAATCCATAGCATTAAAGAAACAAACAAAAGCACTGCACAATTACAAACAAAAAAAATCTAGTTCATGCATGGTACTACTCCATGATAATACAAAAAATACGTAGGATGGTGGTTAATTCTAAGACCAATTTGCAGGTCCTCACCAAGAAGGTACTGTGGGCTTGGGATGTAGTTCAGTGGTTCAACACACTGTGAGGGAAAATAAAAAAAAGGAACGTATTGTACAGTATCTCAAAACAGCATTTCATCACCCCCTAAAAGACACTATGAGTCTTCCACATACAAGACTACCTCATTAGCATTAGTAAGCATCTTCTGAACTATGTTAGGTTGTACAGTTTGTACAAGAAGTTATGAAATTTTAAATTTATTTTTTATTAGTACATGTTCATAGTACATAATATTTACATTCTTTTGCAGAGTTGATACATGTATATAACAAATCTTAATTCTTTTTTCACCCCCCAACTCCTCTCTCCTTCCATCTCTTGATCCCATTCTCATTTAAGAACAATCTGCTTCCTCTTACTATATTTTTAATTTTGTACCTTATTTACATTTTGAGTTTCTCAAATAGAGAAACTATGCAATTTTTCAACCTGTATTTTTTATTTCACTTAACATTATGATCTGAAGGTGCATCCATTTTCCTACAAATGACTTTAGTTTATCCTTCTTTATGGCAAAGTAGCACTCTATTACGCATAAATAACACATTTTCCTTATTCATTCATCTATAGACTAATGAATATGCCACTCTCAAGATTTAGCTAGTATGCACTGTGCTGCTATAAACATAGATATTATGCACTGTAATATGATGCCTTGAAACTACCTATCCACATATAAGATTGAATCTAGATCCATATCTCTCACGTACTAAACTGACCGCAAAACAGATAAGAGATCTAAATGTTAAAAGCGAAATGCTTCCTCTGCTGGAAGATAAAACATAAAATTCTTAACATCACAGGTGCAGGCAAGGACTTTCTGAGCAGAATCCTGACTGTACACAACATAGTACCAAGAATCAACCAACAGGATCATACCAAAGTAAAGAGCTTCTGTGCAGCAAAAGAAAACAGCCAACAGCATGAAGAGACAACCTACAAAATGGGAAAGATTTTTCCAGCTATACATTTCTTCAACAGAAGACTAAGATGTAGACTATGTAAAGACCTCAAAAAACTCAGATCTCCACCCAAAATAAAATGAGCAAGTGAAATGAATTGGACACTTCTCAGATAAAGTACAACTGAACAATACATGAAGAAATGTTCAACATCACTGGCCATTAAAGAAAAGCAAATTAAAATAACACTGAGATTCCATCCTACCCGAGAAAGAATAGTTATCATCAAGAATTGAAGAAAAAAATCACGTGCTTTTAAAAAATTCATCTATATGTACCATGTATTTTAATAGTGCACTGGCACCCTTGAGCACCTGGAGACTTCAGAGGACCACTTTCATAAGTCTGCTCGATACACACTCTTATTAAACTGTGACTTATTACACGTCTTCAGAAAGTAAGTTTAGAAAGTAGGATTGTGACCTTTGAGTGGTGTAATATTAGCATACACATACGTGCTTCTACTTTTGAGGACAAAAGTGGCTCTCCTGGTGAGACTATTACTTGTGATTCTGCAGCTGCACAGAAGAACAGCCCATGACAACTTTGAGGAACAAGTCTATCTTAGGACTCAAGGCAGATACCCTTGCTCTCAACTTCTCAGAAATTCTCACGTCATCATTAACAATAATCTCACCCACTAATCTTCACATTTTCATCTTTATTGGCTCATATGCTCAAATCTCTTTAAAAAAAAAACAGTCAAAAATCTTGCATCCCCTTCAAATTACGTACCATAGTCTTAAACAGATCCAGCAATCTTTAAGGTACTCTAGCTAAGCTCAAAGGTTTCTCTTATTAAATCCAATTAACAATTTTAAATTCCTGTTACAGTTTGTGTTTCGATGTCTCCCTAAAGCCTTATGTCATCATAGGCTTTTGCAGAGGTGGCTTGATCTAAAGTGTGTCATTCATGGTGCAAAGCTAGGATTAACAATGCTAGGATTAAGGGTGTGAATGTTATCCCACCTAAAGGCAGGTAGCCTGGATACAATACTGTAAGGGTCAGAAAGAGACTTGAAGTGAATTACTTATAGTTTATTGCTTGCTTTTGCCGTCTTCTGCCTACCACGAACTATTTCTCCCCTGTGATGCCTGTCTGCCATGTGCCACCCTGCCTCAGAGCCAGCCAATTACGGACTGAAACCTCTACAAACTGTGAATTAAATAAACCTTTCCTCCTTTAACTTTGGGTGCTGGATATTTTGTTTCAGCAGGAAGAAAAGTAACTACAATAGTCCCAATTGTAACTGATTTCTGCAGCATTCTCCAAATTTTCTCCCTATTTCACTCTCCCTTGGTCATCTTTGTGGGCTTCTCTTTTCCTGCTTGTTTCCTAAACATTCCTATTCTAAAGGGATCTGTACTCCTACCCTCCACCTATATTATTTCTACCTCTATTGCATCAGTTGTCATCTATATACATTTGAATTTCCAATTTCTTGCTCAAAATCTCTCTTGAGATTCAGTACAAAATACCAAGTATTCCAGTAGTGTCTCACAGTCAATACAACCAAAATGGAACAAAGTCTAGACAGACAATTCTCTTTCTCTTTTTTTCTTAGCATCTTACCCCGCTCCTCTTATTGTAGCTGCTAACTTTCTTCTAGGCTCTATCAATCACATTACAAGCTCACCAAGTGAAAATCACAGGCACCTTCTGAGGTCCTTGTCTTTCTACAACCCCACAACAGGCAGTCTCTGCATATGGGTATTTCTGTCTTTTTAGCTTTTTTTTGTTTTCTCTTTCTGCCCTTCTCAGGGCCCACTGCTACCACTGCCATACTACAGGATCACTTCTTCAGCTCATTTCTTCAATTTATCATTGCATTTAGTCTCTTGGTCTCAGTTTTCCTCTCCTCCAAACTGAAGCCAGGAAACACTTTCCAAGATGCAACTCTCGTGTGCCTAATCCCATGTCTCTTGTCAAGATAAGGTCCATCCCTCTCTCTAGCCTTATTGCTCACCAATTTTCTGCCTCTCGGCTATGCTCTGGCCATGGTGAATTACTCAGCAGTTCCCAAAACCAACATTTTCACATGTGTACCTGGGAGCATGCTGCCTTCCCTGCTTGACCACCCCATGAGCCTCAGCTCAGAGCTACTTCACCTCCGCCAGCCTCCACAGACACCCACACCTGCATCTGACACCCTTCCCAGGTTCTGTAAGTACAGTCCCATGAATACTACCCAGCACCATTACTATACATTCTGAAATGAGCCAACTGGGTTTTCATCTTTATCCTAAGGCTGGATACAAATATAAATGATTGTCATAATGGGCACCAGTAATTAGCAGTCAAAGAAGATAGTTAGATGAGCAAATAACATTTTGGCCTGACGTTGACATATGGTGTAACACTTAACGTGTCTGTGTATCAAACTGCATTTATTCAGGACCTTAAAATACATAATGTACTTTTTAAGTACTAACAAATGTACTCAATATGTTGCATATTTGTTATTCTTGCTATAGTCTGTGAATAAAAAGTAATAATAAATATTTTATATATTATTAGTAAAAGAGCCCATGACACAAATAACACAGAGATTAACGTTACTACTTAGAAACTCAACCCCAAGCAAACAAAGCAATATTGCTAAGACCATTAGTAGATGGCAAAATCTTTGATGTCTAAAACACAACTGTGATTTTATTTAGTGTGTCTTAAAGATCTCACTAGTGCCTAGCAGTGTAAAAGATTATCCAGACAGAATGTTGGCAGTTGACAATGTGAAGTTCTTCCTAACATAGTACCTAAGGAGTTGATGAGCTAATACAGTGTTTAAATTGTTTTCTTATTATAGAATAACTTTTCTGATTGGACACAGTGTACTTGAAATCATAAGAGACCACATAAAGTTTTCATAGTCAGGAAAAGATCTCCAATGTCATAAGTTTTGCCTTAACAAGAAAGCTGTAATATTAAAAACTGTCATGTTGCCATGGTAACCATCTATTTGTGATCATGATGTTGGGGCTATTCTGTAACATTTCTCTCAAGGAAAAGTAAAGTAGATATTACCAAGAAATTTAATACAACTATCAGCTAGACCAGAAGCCATGATATGACTGTTTTTAGGTAGCAAAACAGGATTTAAATATACAGCAGGAGACCCTCAGGTTACAACAGCAGTTCCATCAATAAAATTAAAAGATTTTGACCTTGACACCAATACAGGCTATAGCCACATGATACGGAAAACTCAATTCTCTGAACAAGAAAAATAAATTGTTAAAACAACTGAAATGAAAGCCAAGGAACAAGAAAGTCAGAATTCATCAAAACGAGAACAAAATAAATCTTCTAAGGAAGCATGAATTATAAACAGTAAATTTTTCACAAAAACATCAAAGGCTTTTGGTGTTTTGTTTTGTTATGTACATGTGCACACAAATGTGTGGGGAGTTGTTTTCACATTCTAGGACATCCTGGGATGATCTGACCTACTTTTTTCTAGAAAATATCAGAAATATTTATTCAAAATAAATCGATTCTAAAATTTAAAAAAGGTAAGAAGTTACTGTTATTATTTAGCCCATTCTGAAGTCTAGACACATCATCTGCTTAAGCAGACATGAACAATCTCTATACAATTAGCAAAGTCTTGCCTATGAAAATCAAATGGTCTTTTTCTCCTCTTATACTTTTCAAGTACTTGTTTCTACAACTCTCCAAAAAGGATAGCATTTTCTTTCACAACTTTAGGTGTGAGCAAATCATGTATTTTTCATTCATACCGATTGAGAATACAGAATAGCATATGAATGCCAAATGAATGTCTTGAAAGACAAGAATAAAAATTACAATTCCCTTAGCTCCAATAATAGACTATGCAAGAAAAATTTCAGCATTTAAGATGGAAGAAACTGGCCAGCTCCTTCCTTAATCTATAGTCAGTGCAGACTTACATATAAATTACTTCTTACAAAAAAACTTTTATACAATAACTAGTGTATTTTCTGAAATATAGACCTAAAAACTATTTATAATCAATTTTTATGTAAAAAGTCATTTTCCTTCTATTTTCAATATGAAATTAAAGAACAGTTCCCACTCCCTTGAAAAGAATCAATTTAAGATTTTTTTAAGTTCACAGTTAAGATTATAGCAAACATCAGGCAGTAAGATATTTTAAATTTCATTAAATTCAGGTAAAGCATAACTACATGAGTAAACAGTAACATTTATGTCCAACTTATAAGCAATTTATTTTCCTTTAGATATCATTCTTAAACATCAGAAGATGTTTGAGATGTTAAGCCAAATTTACAAGATTCTTCATTTAGGAAATCAGATGGAGGATGATATTAAACAAATACAGTAAAGGAAATAATGAGTGACACAGATTTGAAGAAAAGGGCTGAATAATTATCCAAGGTTTAGATAATTTGAACAATGAAATGAGAATGTATATTAAATAATAGCTGGAAATACACGTTTGTAATTACGAACAGTAGTCTGAAAAAGACTCACTGATTAGTATTTAAATCTCCAAAAGAGGATGGTATCACATAAGGAAACAAGGCAAAAAAGAAACAAAAGTAATCCTTGAGGTGGGGAAGACACTAATAGTTAAAAATCGGTTAAGTCTCAACAAACAAATGATAAAGGTTTCTTCAAAGTCACAGAAGGTTTTATGAAGGGAGCAATCAACTAAATATTCCTCAGAGAGGTCAAAAGAGGAAAACAATCATATTTTACTCTGCACTTAAAACGTAACTAGTTTATGAAGTCACTTCAATATAGCAGATGTAAAACAAAAAAGGTTAATGAGTAAAAATGGAAGCGATGTTCAAAACACTCTGGCCTTAGCTCTCCATACTAAAATCAAGAAGCTTCAAGGAATGGAGTTAACTCTGGCTTACATGTAACGCTATCTATATGCAAGAAACAAAAGCAGTCCTTATTCTTAAAGGCAAAAACCTGAAATTATTTCCTCAGAAGCAGTAATCTACTTTTTAAAAAAGCCCTAGATACATAAATTTCTTGGCAAAATAAGAATATATTCTGATGCATCAAATGTTAACTATTGGTTTATTTTCCTGGTGAGTAAATATCATGGATTTGTTGCAGTGAACAGAAAATGCTACAAATCTACCTAAGATTAATAATGCTTTTTAATTAAAAGATTTTCCTTTCCAAGACTTCTGTCTCAGTCCTAAATATGTCTTATCTCCATTTGTCCTTGTCTCGTAGGACAATGACCTCTATATTTTAGAGGCAGTCAGTTTTATTTTTTGGTTCCTGTTAACAGCACGTCTTAGATTTAATTGACAATGTTATTTATGAATTATAACCATAATAATGTTTTTCAGTACGATGAATATTCCATCATCTTTAATTTTTACGAGATGCTTAGCATGAAGGGGGATGGGACAGTGTGGCTGCTTTTTTCTTCTCTTGCTACACCCTCTTCTGGAAAGATGACAAACAACACAGGCTTCTTCCTTTGTCTATTTATACCTTGTCTATTTATACCAGGAACAGTTTTGTCAGCAGTCAAAGAAAGACACAAAAGAACTTTTGAAAGTTATTCATAAAACTCAAGAATATATATACTGAGGTAAAAAATAATAGTAGTAACAATCTGCAGCTGTTACAAAATCATGAAAAAGACACTAAAATATAACTGCACACTATAAAGGACTATAATGGCTGCATATTAAAAAAAGTCTAAATCTAAATATTATTTTCTACAACCCAAAAATCCAAAAAATCTTACAGACTCAACCAAATAACTAATGAGCTATCTTAAGTTTAAAATACTTAAATATAAAAGAAAGCTGTGAATACAGTGAGGGCCTTATTGTATCTCAATATAATTCAGAAGTCATAAACAAATGGCCACATTTAATCCCAAGTATTCCTATTCCTCTACAAACTATTAGAGCCAAGATAGGAGTTTTGTCCTAATACAGTAAAAAGTATATTTCCACGACACTAAAATAAAAAAAGAAAAGATAAAAAAAGCTTTCTAGATTTAATGGTTTTAAAAGTAAAGCTACACAAAAAGGTATCATTATGTGAAGATGATGACTGGACCATTAAGAATATGTAACAGTCCTGTGTATTATACTCCATCACCTAAAGAACTAGGAAATGTCTCTGCACAAGCCATAGTAAATGTATAGGTTTAATAGAATTGCTATGGCATCAAAAATTTCATGGGGAGAAAAATTCCACAAAAATCTTCATGGGGAGATTTAAAATCCACAAGAACCAAATGACTAAAGGAATGAAATCTAACATTACAAAGAAATATAACATATAACTTTATAAGACTAGAAAAGACTAAAAAGAGTAACAATACCTTGTGCTATTAAGGTTGTCAGAAAGCAGTGCTCCCAGACAGCGTCCCTTGAGAACAAGTCCACATAATACATATTGGAGTATAATTTGGCAAAATATGTAAAGATATAAAATTCGCCTCCACAGTTTGTTTCTACTCATTTATCATTACATAAAAACCACTTTAGTGGTTATGTCTTTAATGTACTGTATCTGTATACAGATATTCCTTGAAATGAAAAAAAACTCAGAAATAATAGGGTACTGATTAATTCAATTTTAATATTTTCCTATAATAGAATACTACATAACCACTAAGAAAAAGCATATGTGGTTCACGTGAGTGTGATGTGTGTGCAGTGTCGACAGCAGCATGCACACCAGTGGACCCACCTGCTAACAGTGGTTGATAGCTAAGGAGAGGCTTTTGGGGCACTTGATTTTCAGACCTGTATTTTTACTTACTATTTTAATTTTTACTCATTATTCCATGCTTAACGTAGTTTTAAAAATCTGAATAAACATTTCAAAAATAATTACGAATTTATTACCACAGTTGAAAAATACATATGTGCATGGTTATAGACAATGTCTGTTTCGAAGGATCAGAGATACTCAGACATACTAAAGGTAATGTGATGGCCTATCTGTAGTCTATAGACATTACAAAAGATACTAATGAAATATACAAAACTGCCTTCTCAGGAAAAGAGATGAAGAAATTACCCAAGAAAATTCAGATGAAGTATTACCAGAATAAGGGGGTGCTCCACCTTTTTCTGGAGGGGCTGGAGACAGCAAAGTACGACTTTGAATCCTCTCATATTAGATATTGAACCCAGGAGCTGCTGAACTACATCCTCCACCCTCACCCCCACTTTTTTTTTAAGTTCTGAGATAAGGTCTTATTAAATTTCCCAAGCTGGCCTCAAATTTAGAATCCTCCTGCCTCAGCCTCCCAAATCACTGAAATTATAGGCACATGCCACCCCACTCAGCTGAATTTGGAATTTTTTAAAATACCTCTGTGCTTTCCACATGCTAAAAGCATGAATCTTAAACTCAGAGACACCTGGGTCAAGGGCCCAATTCTGCCACTGACTAGCTATGTGACTCTAGACAGGCCTCAGTCTTACATCTAGCAATGCAGAGATAATCACAGCACTTTCTCTGTAAAACTGCAGCGAAGTATTAAAATATAATCTATGCAAAGCACAGGGCCTGGCATATAGCCAATACCCAATGTTGGCTCTTACCCTTCTCAAAACGAATCAACTTTGCTTTTTCTTTGCCAATTACAAAGACCTTAGGATATCAAAGCCTGAGTTTTACTGCAAAATAGAAATAAGGGATATTAACTTCAGATTGGATAATAGAAAACACCTGGCCTGTGCGTGGTGTTCATTTTCTTTCTATGCTGACCATCCTAAGGATAGTTTAGCTTTCCAGAAACATAAGTCCTCTCTTAATTATCAATATCAACCATGACTGTGTGACAAAGATTATAACACTAGCACTTTCAAAATGTACACACGTAAAGCTGAATAAAGAACAAAATCCAAATCTGCCTATCTAGTATAAATTTGAAGTTGAGGGAAAATTTAAAAGTCTTATGAACAAATAAAATACAAATAAGCTGTGAAGAAAAAAAAAAAACAAAAACACCCTGAAACTGGTCTCCATGATTAAAGCACAGACATTTCCATCATTCAACAGATTCAAGCAACAATTATTAAGCAATACATTGCCCTCAAGGATATCAAATTCTAGTTCAGGAGCCAAGATAAACCAGTAAGTAACTGTAACACAGAACAAGATGAGTGCTAGAAGAAAAATCAAACTCCACAGAATCTTGACAAAGAGGTAGTATACTTCCAGAAGGGACAAGGGAAAAGAACAACACAGCTGTGATGAGAATACAACTCAGGTATGAGCATAAGCAAGACGGTCATACATTAAGGTTCATTCATCCAGCAAGACTGAAGTAATAAATGCATGCACATGTGTAGAACTTATAAACAGTTTATGAGAACTGATTATATAACGCATGATGAAATGAACAACTAGTTTGAAGAAAAAGAGACACTACGATACCCAGTGGTGATTCCGTAGCGTCATGATGTGACATCCACCAATACTATTATTCTTTGCTCAGACTGATTTTAGTCTGTTTTGTTTTGTTTAACTTCAACATACGTGAAGGTATGGACAACTAGAGAATGAGAGACACTATGACAGCCATTGTTGACTTCCTTATTGTCTGGTCTTGAAGACCTAAAATGCCTTCATCATCCTGTTCAGATCAGTTTTATACTATGTTGTTTTGTATGAATTTACTGTATGTGAAGATATGGACAACTATTTAGAAGAAAACAAGAGACAATATGATAGATAGCAGAGATTTCTAGTTGTCTTGCTTTGAAATTTATGTCTCTTACATTGCTTTCTTTTGTTCTGTTTTGTTGTGTTTAATTTTACCCTCTTTAAAATAAAAAAAAATTTTTTAAATAAATGTATGCATAAATTTTATACTATCAAAAGCCTATTTTGTGGAAAATATCATATTACATGTTCTAAGAAACACACTAATATTTCTTACCTTTCTTAAACTTTAAATAATCCAGTTGGGAAATAAGCTATTTGTATTATAAATTCCCTGAAGATAATTAATGTGTCCTTTTTATTTTTGTATTCCTGGGGCTGGGGATTTAGCTCAGCGGCATAAGCGCCTGCCTTGCAAGCATGTGGTCATGAGTTCAATCCCCAGTACAAAAAAAAAAAAAAAAGAATTAGAAGTTCTATTTTTGCATTCCTGTCCTTTCACACAATGCCTAAACACTAAATGTCTGGCAAGTAAGTGAATAAATAAATGATTACAATACAAAGCAGATCAGTAGGTGTGCCACTGATCATCAGTGTTAAAGATATTTAGGAGCAGGACCCTCGATAAACAAAGAAAATAAAGACATGCACTATTTTTTGTCATCTAATATTCACTCTGCATCTTCTTCTGGAAATCATCCATCCTCATCTGTTTCTGTGTTCCTTTAGAAGTCACTCCATGGTGGGCACATAACCTAGTCCTAGACCAAACAAACTCTATTTCCTTTACAGCAGTTAGTTCAAGAATACATACATGGGGCCAGGGATTTAGTTCAGTGGCATAAGCACCTGCCTGGCAAGCAAAAGGTCATGAGTTTGATCTCCAGTACCCAAAAAAAAAAAAAAAAAAAACCTTGACCCAAACCATACCAATGTAATCACAGCTAATTTGAGGAAATATGCTTACGCACCAAACAAACAAATTCTTTGTTCTGCTGGATTTGGAGCTGAGAGGATAAAAACCTAGAATGCTGCCCATTGCCTTGCCACCACTAACCACTAACAGGGAGGCTGATGAGAATCAAAGCACCTCATAGGACAGCCTACCAATGAGACGGACCACATCCTAACGGCATCATGTGGGCCTCTGGATTTGATACCGCTTTTAAAGGCAGGCATTTTTTTCAGTTCATAGCCAACAAATTCCTTTTTGTGTCATTCAGTTATGGCTGGATTCTCTGTCATGTGAAGCAGTAAGAGTTTTCTACAAAGATGAAATTAGAATTAATCACTAAAGAAGGTGGTGAGTTTTAATGGGGGAATACAGGTGGAAAGAATTGTATAAACAACAGGTGAAGTGGGAAAACATAAGATTGCTTATATTATGATTAAAATATAAATAACTATATGCTGAAAATGTACTAAGAAAAAAATTTTAATATATGTACATGTATGTGTGTATACACATAAAAAGAATAAATAGAATGAGTTGATGCTAGCTGGTGAAGCTAGGTAAAGCAAACCAGACTGCTCACACTTCTGAAGGTAGCTGCTATCTAGCTGAAGCAAATTACTACCATGTGGGAAATGACTAAATTTTTCAACAAAAAGCTAAACCTAGACTTTGAAACTATTAGCAAAAATGCCAAAAACAAAAAAAAAGGAAATAAGGAAAGAAATGATAGCATTGTACAGACAAATAAATAAGTCTATAGGGTAAGAAGTATAACACATTTGTAATTTAGAGGCCACTTAGATGGCAAAGGAAGTAAATTTACAACCACCTAAAAGGCTATGTGGAGCAAAGCAAAGGTCTCCTGAACACACAAGTAGTTGGATCTAAGGAACACTACATAACAAATGAAAGAAATCCAGACATACAGAAAAACTACTACAGGAATGGCTATGATGTAGGGCTTCCATCACAGAAATATAGTCACATGTCACTCAGCAATAGGGATTATCCTGAGAAATGCATTGTTAAGTAATTTTGTCATTATATACATCCCATAGATGATAACTCCAAAAACCTAGATATTACAGCCTACACATGAGCAAGCTGTGTGTATATGTATCTGTATGTATATATATGTGTATGTGCCTATGTGACGGCCTACTGCTTCTTTTTTCTTTTCTATTGTTTCTTAAGGTCACAATGAAAATAACTACATGAGTTTAAAAAAAGCACAGAAAAAAATTTTACAATCACAGTGAACATGAGATGTCACTGGTATAAATGGCATATTGTTTTATAGTAAATTTTCTAATGAATAGGAATAAATGATAAAAAGTATAGTATAGAATAGATATTAACCAGGAACATAGTTGTTCATTCTCACTGTCAAGTATCATCTGCTGCACATACCTCTATGTGCTATACCTCTGTGGGACCTGCAGCACAGCTTTGTTTACAGGAGCATCACCGAAAGTATTCAGCACATTGTGCTACGTTACACTGGCTACGATACCCCTAGGCAATAGGACTTTTTCAGCTCCATTAAAATCTCATGGGATCACTATTGTATATGTAGTCCTTCATTACTAAGAAATCCTTGTGCAGCACACAACAGTAATTATACGGTAAAAGAAAATAAAGAACCTGTGCTCACAAATCAGGCTGCCAATTTGCACTCCAGGTTCTCCTACTTTGTAGGCCTCTGTATTTATACCAACTGTCCCCATCTATAAGATTTAATAATAGCAGCATCTGCTTCTTAGGACTGTTGTGAGAAGTACACAAATTGGTAGGTGCCATGTTGGCAGAAATCTAAGATTGCACCTAAGACTGCTACCCCTTGGTGTACACACACTGTATAATAAATAGGTTCCATGCAAAGGCACTAAGATTGTAGCTATTTGTCATGTAGCATTAGAAAACTAGTATACCTACAAAACATTTCACACATAACATGACTCAAAATAATTCCTCAATGAATGCTAGCCATCAATATTAGAGGACTCATTAAACTCCACACAAGGAACACTATGTACCGCAAACGTAAAAAAACAAAAACAAAAAAATAAGGAGATCAAGAGATGTTGGACAGGAGAGAAAGGAAAAAGGAAAGGTGATGAAAAAAGGAATTAAGACATGTTATCTAAATGTACCAACTCCCCACACAAGTAATGTGAACATTATATCCTACACATATGTACCAGTACTAATAAAATTTTAAAACTAGAAAAAAATACTATGCAAAAAAGAAAATGTATTTTTAAAAAGTATATATTCTGGTGCATTTAAAACAGGATTCTGATAACAAAAATTCAGTTTTCCCATATTGTATCTGTAGAATAGGCAATACAAGAGAATATAAGATGCATTTCAACGACACAAACAACTAGGGCAGATAACTTACAAGAATACTTTTTACTGTACACATACTGAGTGATTTTTAAAGAAAAAAAAACAGTTGGAAATAAAAAATTCAGGATATTCAATGACAGTATGCTTACCTAAAAATAAAATACAAGGTCACAAAGTTATTTTTAATACATATTGGCACACCAAATATTTGGCAGGGAACAAAGTACAGTAATTTTTCTAGTAAAAACTATAGTATGTGATAGTATTAAATAATGGACCTATATTTCAAATGCGGTAACTAAGAAAATAAGCCGTAATCTAAGACACATTTGAATGAATTCCTATATAGCACATACAAAGCAAACACCATAGAAAAGATCTGTACAAAGCAGGCAGCCAAATTTAATGAATTTGTAGAAATTCCTATGGAGATTGCTACACTGTGTGTAGAAATATATTTCAGTTTTTAAAACTTATTTCAAAGCATAAAGTAAAACAATAAATTCAGAAGAATAGCATGTGCACACATGGCATACAAATACATTTTTCTCTGAGTATTAGTAAACAACCAGCAATAAAAATGATGGAAAATATGATAAAAATAGACTTCAATGAATCCATCGGGGAAAAATAAGAAAAATGGATCACAAAGATTTTTATTATTGCATCAAAACCAAATAAATCACAGCCCAAACCAGAACACTCCAGCCACCAACACTATTGGGGCCAGGCATATTCTCTTCATTTCAAGTATTCAGCATATTAGCCACACAATCACCACTACCTTGAAAATACCACTGTACATGCGGGCCAATCTCTGAAGAAATCTGTGACTGTAAGCTTGAACTTAATGTTTTACCAATCTCTATCACTTTTCAGCCATAAGCTACAAATTAATACACTTCTATTTGAAGAGGAATAGTGCTGTGATAAATGTCTGTGCTCTGTGGGTTTTGGCTTTCTTTGTTTGTTAAAGTTACTAAAACGATGTGAAATATTCATCTTTGTTAAAGTTTCTTATGCTCCTGGGCTCCTCCAGTAAGATCACCTATGCTGAGGTTCACCTGGAACCGCTAGCAAATCCCTGATCAATCTTGTATCCCTGCAATAAGCACAGAAATGCAAGGCAAATTTTAATCTTTAGAGAGAAGAGGGTATGTATAACCTCATAAAAATAACATGTATTAACCACCATTACGAAGTCACTTTTCCTGGGGTTGCCTCAAGTTTCTTATATGAGAAAGTTTCACACAATAATCACTGAACCCAAGGGGGTCAGAGCTCTCATTTTCAGAAGCACAGGCTTCATTGAGCTAAGCAATAACTATAGACTGTCTCACATATGACTCTAAAATATTACAAGAATATACAAAAATCATCTCAAGAACAATATGGAATCCAAACAACAATTTAAAAGATTATAGGAAACCTCATTTCGACACAAAACTCAGCACAGGGGCTTCCTTGTTATCTTCAACACAACACAAATGGTCCTTTTATCAAAAAATATCATGAGTCATGGCAACTTTACAGCTTTATTAAATTAGAAAAAACTTTTAATGGACAATTCAGACTGCTCCCATGTTATAATATGCAGGTAAGAAACACTGTCTCATAAATATGTTAAAAATGAATATTAAAGAGGGATGATAAAGGAAATAAACTCATTTGAAGAATGTCACTTAATACACAGAGTACTACAGTCATATTTAGAAGGAAATCTCTAACCATTTTTACTAATTCCCAAAGAATTCTTTATTAGAATAAAAAAATCAGGAACATTTTAAGTTTCCTTGTTTAAAAAGTACACAAAGTTAGTTTAGTTTTTAACTATTATCTTGCCTTAATACACAAGTATGCTATTTGACAGCCTTGCCTAACTTTGCTCTTCAATGTGCTCCTGATAGCTAATGGCAGCATTCAACCATGCATGACCAAGCCAAATTACTAATGTTCTCATTACCTCCAGGCTTGTGAGAGCTGCAAGTGATTGGTGAGCAAGATATTCACATCTCAGATTTGCTCAACCCTCTGCATGGCACCAAAAAAACGTATTTCTGTTCCTGTTTTCATTACAAATCAGAAATGAAGGCTTATAAAAATTTCTGAGTTGGTCAAAGGTATTTTTAAAAAGACTTAAAGAACTTGGACAGATACCTTTTTCCTAGTTTAATCCTCATGAATTCAATAAAACTGTACTTGTTCTAAAACTTTCGTACTTTAACAGCATGACAGAACCACTAGCAGACATAGGGGTTTGTTTTTCTTCCTTCTTTATTTCTGTTTTCCTTTTTTCAGTTTATTTTTAAGTTTTCTGTGGAGCTGGCGATCAAATTTAGGATGTGGCACATGTTAGGCAAGCTACCACTGAGCTACATGCGCAGTCCGGAAAAGTTTTAGTACAATAAAATATCACAAAAACAGTCTTTGTCACATCTTTGTAAAGATCCTTCTAGCTTTACTTTTAAAAGCAGAAAAATAAGCAAAAGACTACAGGCAAATTTCCCATTTCAAGAACACTTCTATCATGAATTGAGGGACTCTTGCCAGGAAGAGGAAGCAACATGTAGAGTTAGCATGGAAGTGAGACTCACTGGAATGACCTCAGGCATAAATTTCAAAGAAAATCTTAAATCACTCTCCTAAACAAAACTAGTTATATCTATTAAACATGAACTAACAACAAAAAGCTTACAGAATTGCTTTCCCCTCCAGAATCCAGAGTCCTAACGGTCTTAATTCTTGGTTTTGGATTCCCCCCACTGGCCTTTCTGGAACATTGGCTATTACATTCTAGGAAATTAATACTTACTCATTTACCTATAATACCTTCTGCTATCTCTTGGACAGTGAATGTCTCCCAGAGAGCTAGTCCCAGTAGTGGCACTGTTGAGAGGTAGGGCCTAATGGAAAGCCCTTATATCATTGGGACAGTACTTTGAAGGGGACTGTGAGATCCAGCTCCTTGCATCTTGTGTTGTTACTTCCTGGCCAGAGAAAACAAATCTGGTCTGTCACATTTCATCTACCATGACATCTTGTCTTGACAAAAGCAATGGAACCAATTAATCATAGATTTAAATCTCTAAAATTATGAGCCAAAATAAAACTTTTCTCTTTATAAATTGACTATCTCAGGTATTTTTCTACAACTATGGAAAATTGGTTAATACATTTTCTTTGAAAGCTCAGATCAAATGATCGCCTATCCAAAATTTCTGCCTGAAGACTGTTATCATAAATTGCTGAAGGACATTCTGAGAACCTATTTCAAAAACTAAGGCTTCATCTTTTCCACCTAGTACTGTGGTAGAGTCAACACAAATTCATTAAATTAATTAAATTAAATTTATTAAATTGCATTAAGATGGTTATTTCTGACCTAAAATACCCAACAAAAAAATCCTATTTTATTTTGAGCCTGCTTGTTCATTTCTCCAACATACTATAGAAATAAAAGGAGCTTAGTAATGACAAGTCAAACCAATTTTTCCACTCTTCTTTACTGCCTTCATGTAATACTAAATATCTTAATGATATACAGGGCAAAGCGTTTAGTAGGCCCTCCTAGCAAACTATATGAGGAATCTCAGAAAAAGCTGCCT
This sequence comes from Dolichotis patagonum, assembly GCA_004027295.1. Classification (NCBI taxonomy): domain Eukaryota; kingdom Metazoa; phylum Chordata; class Mammalia; order Rodentia; family Caviidae; genus Dolichotis; species Dolichotis patagonum. The sequence continues at coordinate 36,645 of PVJX010001220.1, read as the reverse complement.
ACCACACAACAAATTCAAAACAGCAATATCATATGATGCTTATAAAGAAGAATGGTTCACATTTAAAATTTATGATAGCACAAAGGCACTCCAGGATTTTATGTTCAGCGTACTGAATAGAAAGCAGCTGTTAGGCAAAGGACAATTAAATGACTTCAATGTGAGAGAATTAATAACATGTTCTTATACTTTGGATGCTAATGTCACTTAAAAACAGAAAGGACTATAATGTCAACATTTAAAAAAAACATCAAAATAAGCACTCAAACTGGTAAATCTAAATAAAAAAAGAAAAGTACTTACATGCCAAAGATATTAAAAAGTTGATTATACTAAAAATGTTTAAGAAGCATCTATTCTATATTAATACAGTAACAGAACATCTTGTTTCTAAAATCAGTATGTATTTTTAATCAAAAATACTTAATAGTCTACAATCTACAAACTGCACAGGTCTACAATTTTCTCACAGGCTTTCTGGTTCACAAAACAGGCTCACATTCTAGCAAAACAATGCTAAAATATGTGATCACATTATGACACTGACATGAAAGCAGTACAAAATATATGTAAACAAGAAAAATAAGAGCAGGCACTTGGATTATTACACTCCTCCAGTTGAACAGTAGAGTTAACTAGGCAGCGTATGTCAAAAGGCAAGAGAATAACCAAGCTCCCATTACATGACTGCCTGAAGATGAACAGAAGTGTAAATATTCCCTTATTTCCTCTCCTTATAAGGTAGGAAGTTTCAGAGTTCTGTTTTCTTTGTGATCCACTGCAATCAATGTTAAAAACTACTGAAGTAATTGGGCTTTGAAATTACATATGGAAAAGAATAGGCAGGACTATGGAATCAGTATTTTCTATAGATATGCTCTCTGGGACACTAACAAGGTTTTAGGAAAGGGGAAACCACTTGCCAAGAAATAGCCTTCATGGCCAAACAGCCATTCTCCCTCACACTCCTCCAATTACAGTGTAGCAAGAAAGCTTCCCTCCAATTCTAGAAATATAAGTGTAAATCAGACCCCAGAATTTGGTGAAAGGCATTTAAGATAGGATTAATCCCTACAAAAGAAAAAATAAGCAAAAAACACACATTGAACTGTTCACAAATATGCCCTCCTTTTGGAAAATCAGGCACTACATATATGTCTGGAAATACAGGATTTTGAAACAGTGTAGAGAGTTTACTAAAATAAATCTTTTTTTTTCTTCTTTTTTTTTTTTGGTACCGGGGATCGAACTCACGACCTCGTGCTTGCCAGGCAGGCACTTAAGCCACTGAGCTAAATCCCCGGCCCACTAAAATAAATCTTACTGTGGACTATAATGAGATTTATAAGATTTATAATGGAACTCTGCTAATTTCCAAAGTCTCCTAGTTTACATGAGCTGTTAAAATTTGCAAGCAAGATTTTCAGAAAAAAAATAATATATAATACACATTTAATTTTGTGTTTACTATTTTGCTAAAAATACAGCTGGAAGTAATTATTAGTAACTGGATAGCTCCAAAGAGTAACATTTACCTTTTTAAAAACCAGTAATACCTTGATTCTTTTCCTACCTTACTTTTGACTGACACATAATAACAGTACATATTCATAGAGTACAACATGGTATTTTAATATATGCATATATTGGGGTAGGGGTTAGCTTAGCAGAAGAACATTTGTCTGGCATGCACAAGGTGCTGGCTTTGGTCTCTAGCACCAAACATACATACTCAACACACTTGTGTATATACACTGTATAATGATCAAATCAATTCTTTAATTTTCCATAGAGGGCCACAGTGATCAAAGATTGGCTGAGAAGAACATGAAGGAACAGGAAGAAAAGACTTCTAAAATGTCTGGATATGAGGTGCCACCCTTTGTCTCTTTTAGCAGCTATTCATCTTTGATGGACAGCAGCCTTTGGTCGTCCCTTTTTTTGTAACAAACACATCAGTGTATCATACTAGCACCTAGCTGGAGAAGCACAGTGAGAGAGAAGTGTGTGTTGTTTTTTTACCCACTTAGATTTTATACCAGTACTGTCTATTCTTATCAGAATGAGACAATATGTAAGGAGGTTGAGAAAAGTTTCCTAGAACATCTTCAAGAATAGAAAGGAAGATGCGCATGGCAGTTCATCCCTGTAATCCTAGCACTCCAGATAGGTTAAGGTAGGAGAAGAAAGAGGGAACAAGCTAGAAAGCAAAAGGAAGGAAAAGGAGGAGGGAGGGGAAGGAAGTTGAGGGGAGGACTTGTCAGGCAGAACGTAAGAAACTGTTTGAACAATGGTTGTAAAAAAGGAAGGAATCCTAAGATTTAGGAGAAATGGTATATGACAAGGCTTTAAAGAGTTATGAAGAGCTACTTAACCAAATGCTGGTGACTGTTAATAAACACAGGACCCATCAAATGATCACGCTCATTGAGAACTCCATCTTATTTTGTGATTGAAATATGAAGCTATTAAAAAAGAACTTTTAAATACCTAAATCATTTAAATCTAAACATTCCTTGGCATGTGGAAAATACCCTTCTACCCCAATAAATCAGATTACTTTTAGCTACAGAGAGCATAATGTCTCACATCTACAAAATGCAAAAGATTCTGCAATATTCTCTTTTCTAACCCTGAGGTAATAGAGCAGGAAGTGACAAATATTCTAACTTCACTGATATGAGGAAAATATTTTTAGCAAAAGAAATTCTCTGTAGCATTATCAATTTTTTTTAACAGAAAAACTAGAAGCCTGCCACGGAATATCTTCCAGGCATAGATTTCCAACTCTGATCACATCCTTGCAATTATCTAATTATCAAACCCAGCAGTGTTGGCAAAGCAGTAAGCCACTCAACTACCACTGATGATTATCATTCAAAGCTAAACTGGTACACATCAGAATGAATTACAGTATTACCCCAAGAGTCAAAGAAACACAATGATTTCCACCCTTTTTTATACTTACACACACTCACACATACTCCAGCCATAACCAGGCCTTCCTGATTTGTCATTAGTTTTGATGGCCTGTCCTAATGTGTTCTCTTATACAAGGTAGGATTTAAAGACTGATTCATAATTACCTCTGCTGATCAGAGATCATTGTCTACCCAAAGAATACATTCACCTTGCCTTTTATTTGCATTAGTGCCTCAGATAACAACAATCTTTGGCAATTTGAAGGCATAAACTGACAATACAATGTAGATAAATAAAAGTAAACAGTGAATTCCCAAAATTTACTGGTGTTTCTGCAAAATTTGGGGAAACCATATAGACCTAAGCTGGGGTATCCATAAATAATGTTTTAATATGTAGTGTTTCAAAGGTACAGAATTCACATTCAAAGTGTAGCTTAATTCCATGCAAATTCCATTTCAATCATAATACCACATAGACGTGTGGCAGCATCAGGGCAGAACCACTTCATAAGAAAAAGCATGCTCCTCCTGTCTACTTTACCAGCACTTACTTAGATTTGCATATCTGAGACAGAGGTATGTGAAACATGACATCCCATGTGTACAGAAAATAGTAGGAACCTTGATTAAATAATTTATCACTTGGCCTACAGCAATACTTCAGTAGTAGAGAGAGAAATATTATCAAATATTCCTATTCTCATTCCAGAGTTTGCTCCTAAGGCCTATGATAGTTCATAATTAGAGCTCCAATACAGAATGAATATATCACCAAATGCAGTATCTAAGAATGGGAAAAAGAGGAAATATAAAACCAAGAGAGCCATATTAAAGCTCTGATTCTGTTATTTTAAATTAGTGTGACTGGGATGGAGATGCAGCTCAGTGGTATAATGCTTGTATTCACAGATGAGGCCCTCAGTTTGATTCTGGGCACTGCAAATAATAATAATAATAAACAAAAATGAAGTGAAAATAGTATGACTATGCATGTCCTCACTTTCGAAAGAGCACTTACAGCATAACAGCCCTCTTACACTTATAATGACTACTCAGCCTGGTATGTTTTATTGAACTGAAGGTTGTCAAAAGTTACTCAATTAAATTATCCTGGTTAAAAAATAATAAATAAAAATTACTATATACATACATATGTTTACAAATGTGATTGACAATGTAAAACTGAGTGACTGCTGACTAGTTAGAGGGCAAAATGTTTCCGCTTTTTTTAATTAAAGAATTTTCTAACAGCACAGTCAGTCTCCTAATGTGTGTAAAATGCTCTGGATTACAAAGGTTAATGCAGTTATTGCCAAATAATCGCCTGGATTTGCTATTTGTTTTTGGATGGCCTGCAAATTAAAAGCAATTTCTTACATTTTGAAACAGTAGGAGGAAAAATAAAATGTGGAAAATTATATGGAAATCAATGCAGAATGTCCACAAAGTTTCATTGGTAGGAGGCAATGCCCGTTTACCGACAGACTGTCTCTGGGGGCTTTAGGGCTACCATGGCAAAGTTAAGAAGATGACACCATGAGTCTGTGATGTAATGCATACGTTAGTGAGTTTGATTTAGTCACTCTATAACAGTACATATTGTGAGCTATCATATTTTACATAGCATTTCCCCCAAAATAAGACCTAACTGGAAAATAATCAGCCTTGAAAACTAGAGATCAAAATGCCAGCCCCAATCATGCTGCCTTACCTGTCATTACAGAGTGAGCACCAAGCAAGAGAACACTGAGGTATGATCAACTGCATGCCACTCACCATCACCGTGGTAACAACCGTACTTATTTTCCACTTAGGTATTATTTTCAGGGAAACACAATGATAAATATGGACAATTTTTTTTGTAAATTTTAAAGAATTAAAATTTTTAAAGACGTTCCCACACAGATCATATCCCATGGAACAATTATAATTCACTTTCATGTCCCAGCCTGCAAAGCCTTAAATATTTACTATGTGAGCTTTTACCAAAAAAAGTTCTCAGACCCTGGAATAATTAATATGATTCACAATTGACTCACAAACTGAAAATAATAGCAGTCTCTATGATTATGAGCTACCAACTAAATTGCTAAATGCTATGAGTTTTATCACAATAAATGTCTTTTTACCTAAACTTCTATACTTATAGTTTGCATAATTTTTAAAAATATTTATCAAAGTGTTCTCCACAAAACAGAAAAGAAATATAGTTTTTATATACAACAATTAAACACCTATTGCATACCATGTAGGTTTCCAGGTATGCAAAATAAATAAAATGTAATTCCTGGTTCCAAGTGATCTTTTAATAGGGAAGTAGCACCCCAGGAAAAATTTTGCCACTAGAGAAAATCAAAGCAATACATGCAACCTTTGCCATTTTACAATGACATATTGTCACTTTAAAAATATCACCTTTATCCAAATTAATGGCAAGTTACACACTCACATAGAGAAGGCAACCAGCCTTGGCAAACATGCTTATCCATCAATGTTTAATCAAATGCTAGCCATTATGTAAGCAATTAACCTTGACAAACACAGGTATTAGTAAAAATGCTGATAAAGCACTTACTGATTATCTTCCCCAGCCTCAGAAGATAGTTAGCATCTGGTCTTTAACCATGATAAACAAATACCAACCCATCATTGGTTATTTACAAATAAAGAGAAATATTAACCAAATGGCTAAAATAGTAAGTGCCTTCATTAAAAATTCAAGCAGCCTGTTTTCCATCACAGATTATTTACACATAAAATGAAGAGAAATATTAACCAAATGGCTAAAAATGAAGACTATGGTAAATAAATGTCATCATTAAAACTCAGACACTAACTTGTTTGTCTATGAAAAAATCCATACATCCTAAAAATACCATTTTACTTGAAGGCTAAAGAACATTTTTGACAATAATTGCCTCTTAAAATTACTTAGGGACTCAATTTGTTGTAAAAATTACAAAAGCACATAAATCATAAGTGTATCACCATATCATTGGAGTGCCAAGACCTTGAGCAGTTAAGTATTTTGGCTGCTTGTCTATTTTATTTAAAACCATTAAAGAAGTATAATCCAAATAACTAAGTGTTTCAGCAGCTGTTCTGAGTACACTAAAGAGATGTTTCATTTAGTAGTTACCACCAAATGCATAGATACATGCACCCCAGTGATTGGAGGTAGCAATTCTGGCGTGTCTACTTGTTTTTAGTGTTAAATATTTAATGGCATATATTTCCTTAATGGAACCCAGGGACATCTGATCAGTCACTGGGAACATTTGGTAATGCAGTCAAAGTTATCATGCTGCCATTTCACATCAACTTTGTAACTAGATAATCCATCACTTTATTAATTCAAAAGATTGCTTTCTTTACTGCTTCATAGCATGCTATAGTACTGAAATCCAACTAAGCTCATCAACAAATTCGAAACTCTAAAGTAGCAAACACACACATACTCCTGAACTGATGGAATGTTCTGCCACTAAATTAGATTGTCTGCAGCACTGAAGAAATAGCATACCAGTACATCCACATGGCTAAAGGAAGTAAAAATTTAGGATTAAAAACTTAATATATTATGATCAACTTTGTTCTTATGTCTTACTGAGGTAGACTGTACACCAGAGAATAAAAAGAACATAAACAGTGTTATTTAGTAATTTTGTGCTGATTTATACATTTTACTAAAATTATGAGGGCATGTAAGAATATGATGAAAGCTATTTACTAAAATTATGAAGGCATGTAAGAATATCATGTTAAGTTATTTATTAACACTGGTAGGTCTTAGAAGTATATATCAGTCAACTGCAAATCGGTAATTTTCAATATAATATCATTACTATGGTTTTTGACCATGTTTCTAACATGCCTCAAAATATCAAATCACTATTTCTCCTCTTATTATGAATTAACAAGATTCTTAGTTTAACACATTTTTTGATTGCTTCTCAGTAAAAATTTTTCTCCCTCAATGAAAAATTGTCAGAATGCAAGATTTAAGTATCACAATTTAAAAAAAAAAAACCTTCTAAAACTACTTTTTCAAATCTTCACAATCACAGTGCACACAGATACAGCAGTAGCTAGTGGCATTAAAAATTAAGATTTTAGAAAGACAACCCTGGAGGTCACATATGAGCCCTAAAAAACAAAAATAACAGGCTATCAGAATTATTGTTTTATTTGAAAAAAATGTAGTACATCTCAAACAGATGTGGAAATTCTAATCAAAAAATTCTGTGCCAATTACAGAATACTGTAAAATTAAGTAACATTTTGCAAGGTTCTGGGAATGCTAACAATGACCTATGTCTTGTGGTCAGGAAGGTCACTTTTATTCTTGTTGCTTCCAATTTAATGTCTGTTTTGAAGTGTCCTGTGCAACTAGTCCATTTTCTTTTTTATTGTTAAAATCATCATGTTTTTAATCAATATACCAAATATATTTCTGGAAAAGAAAGAAGTCCAGAAAAAGAATATTTTTTCTAGAGCCCTAAACAATAACCTCTAAGAAATATTTTCTATAATTAGCAAATAACCTCAAAACCTGTTACAGTAAATTAAGTTTATCCTATTAAAAATAAGCATCACCAACAATTATTAGTATATGTTTTAGAGAAATGAATAGAGTACTACTACACACTGCATGTTATTTCAGTAAATTATGATAAGTGAAATACTTTAATTCTATTCTCTTAAGATACATGCATGCATGAAAAATCATCACAGAAAACCTATTTTTACATTTCCTACATGAAATCCCAAGAAACTATTCTGAAATCATAGAGTTGCCATGGATGCAGGATATTAGTGAATTTTTGTCCAAAGTTCCTAAGGGCTGAAAACAAAAGAGCTTACTATCAGAAGCTATTTCCTGTTTGCAAAATTTCTTCTCATCAAGATAGGTAATTCTCAGCATCTCCAGAGACTAGAGCACTGGGCACAACTGTGAGCAACCATGTGAAACTAGTTTACAATCAGCTGCAGACTGTGCTCTTGGCTATATGACAGCACAGGGAGATGTAAAACACTGGCGTTTTAATTCCACTACCAGTAAGGCAAAGAAGTGGGGCAACAGTACTAAAACATAATAATACGTGTCAAGCATTCTACTAAGCACCTAATAGTTAACTCCTACTTTTATCTATGAAATACATTCTATTATTACTCCCATTTACAGATGAGCCAGTTGAGATTGAATTTCATTTTCTTGTCTGGGGAAAGCAACTTCACCATGATACTCCCAGTCTCCCATTGAAACCTGTCCTCTCACTGCCCGTAATTTTCAAACCCTAGAGTTAGTAATTACGAATAATACTGTGCAAATTTTCTGTACCTGAAGCAAATGTTTAGGACTCAGTCAATACAAGCATTATGGTGTTTTTCAGAAAAAGTGTAAGAATATACCTTAAAGAATAAAAATAAATTTGAGAAAAACTAAAATAAACTCTAGCAATCAAACTAACCATAACTGAAATTCTTATGAAAGGAAACTTTGGAAGTATATCCTAAAATGTAGATAAAAGTGACATCAAATGTGCACTTACAAATTACCAAACAAGTGGCAAATTTATCTTAAAATGTAAAATTTTACTTGTTAAAATTCAACTTATTATGAAATATGATCAGTGCTAAAACCAAACACACAATATGAGAACATACAGATAACAGATGCATGGCAGTGAGGAAAGTACATGTGACATGTAATCAGTATCTTGGGGAGAACACCAAGAATCAATCACCACACGCTCTTTGTACTAAAACCTTGACTAATACACTCTGCCTCCCTGGACCAAGGCAAATCTTCAGAATTATTTTCAAAAGAAACACTTCATATAACCATTTCTAATAAACCAGAAATGAAATACTAAATAAAACCTCTTTTCTATCCCTAACCTTGAATGATAATGATCTAAAATATCTAAACTGACTTTTAGAATATTAATTTAAAATTAGAAATGGGTATGTTTTCATATTTTGTATAACTTGCACAATCAGAAATGAATTTCAATAAATTTTCCACATAAAATCTAGGCTCTATGCTAAGACAATCACTATAAAACTCAATGAATACAATGCCAAACTTCAAACCTTAGTAAGAAATAAAGGGATATGATGCGGTTTTCTTTTGAAGAAAGAAAGCACATGCTTTGAGGGTTGACAAAACAGAAAAAGCAATACCATTTCAGTATACTAAACACATTATCTCATCATGCACTCATTTAGATAGAGGAGTAACCTGAGTATTAAAGGTGTTGGATTTCCCAAGTTCCTAGATGTTTTTGTAATCAACAACATGAAACAGAGTAAAGGCTTGATTTACAGCATTAGCAAAGAGATGAAATTTAACACTTACTTTTGCAAAGGCTTCAAAAATGTCAAAAGAAGGTGGCAGTTGAGAGGCATCCTGTATTTCTTCTCTCATGAAATGTTGAAATGTCATTGCAAGCTGCCTGAGGCCCTCTTTCTTATCTTCAGTCAGTTTGTTAATATCTTTTTAAAAGAGAAAATAAATAGCACAATCACAAAGGGAACTTCATGGATAATTTTCAGGTGTTCAATGTTAGCCGTTAAATCAGATTACCTCCTGCCTTACATTTCATTCTGACATCTTTTCACTTTTTTTAACACCTATAAATCATAACTCATGTTATCAATTAAATTCTGCCAAACTTTATCTACAATGTAAGTTCAAACACATATGAAAAACCCCATGCATACAGATTAAAAGCATTAAAATCAAAATCAGCAAGGCTATGTGTTACCTGATTGTCTACATCACCCTTTCCACATGTACAGACCATAATAAAACCCTAATTAAGTCAATAAATTTAAATTGATATTTCCATGCAACAATTTAAAACTCGATCATAATTAAATGATAAATTTTATCAATTAAAAGACAAAATGACAGAAAATGAGAAGTAAAAAGTTCAGATAAAGTTCAAATAATTGATATTTGTCATACAGAATGTACCTAATGAATAAAACATGGACCAACTAAAGAAATCTTAACTTCAAGTTACTTTAAAATTGAATAAACATATATGGTGCTACCCTAAACCAAACATAAAGACACAGTTGTGGTTGTGTTTCTCTTCTGTCTGGCCTGAATAGAAAGACTTCAAAAAGAGAATAATGCTAGGACCACTAATGAATTCAGTGAAGAAGCAATATGTAAAAATCAGCAAGATTTTTATATCAGTAAAATGTTTATATTAATAAGTTTATTGAAATAAAAAAATCAAAAGGGCAATCTCATTCATAATAGCTACTTCAAAAATAAAATACTATCGTGGTCCTAAAGCAAGACCAGCAGATTGCTATAGCTGCTGGTTTCAAACAGTAGCCTAAAGAGAATTCTTTCTGTGGTCTGTTGGCCATTTCAGAACTTTGGAAAGGTAATGGTCAATTCATCAGAAAGAAATAGCAAGTGAGCGTGGCAAACTTTTGGAGGCCTACAGGAGAGAGACCCTGGAACCCGGGACCTGCACCATGTGGTTGACTCGGGGTGCTGGGAGAACAAGGAACTCCACTCCTCCCTGGGAGGTGGCTGTGAGCCTGCTGGCGCGCAGGCTGAGAATCAAACATCTCATGTCGTCCTGTCCCCTGTCCCGTGCCCCCCTCCAGCAAGCGGGAGCCAGTTAACTACACATCTTCTGAAAAGATTGGCTATGTTATTTAGTATGAGATCCTCATATGCAAAAATATGGACAATCATTTGGAAGAAAACAAGAGACAATACGACAGATAGTGAAGATCTCTGGTTGTCCAGCTTTGAAATTTATGTTTTCTTATGTCCTGTTCTGTTCTGTTTTGTTGTGTTTAATTTTACCCCCTTTAAAATAAAATTTAAAAATAAAATAAAATATTATCTAAGAAGAAACTTAACCAAGAAAAGAAGAGATCTCTAGAATGAAAAGTGTGAAGCACTGGCAAAAAAAAAAAAAATTGAAGACATAAAAAAATGAAAAGACATCCTATATACATGACTTGATAGAATTTCCATAGTTCAAACATCCTTACTCCCCAAAGTGATCTTCAGATTCAAAGCAGCCTCCATTAAAATAACAGTGACATTCTTCACAGAAATAGAAAAAATAATCATAAAAATCATATGGGGCAACAAAAGACTCCAAATAACCACGGCAATCCTGAGCAAAAAAATGAAAAATTACTGCCATCACAATATCTGACTTCAAAACATACTACAAAGTTACAGCAGCCAAAATAGTATAGTGCTGACATAAAAACAAACATAGATCCAATGCTACAGAATAAAGAACTCAGAAATTCATCTACACAAACACAGCAAATTGATTATCAACATAGATACCAGGAACATATATTAGAGAAGTGACAGTATCATCCATAAATAGTGCTGGAAAAACTGGATATCTTTATGCAAAAGAATGAAACTAGTTTTAGCTTTCACCATACGCAAAAATCAATTAAACATGGATCAAAGACTTAAATGTAAGACCCAAACCATGAAACTACTAGAATAAAATATAAAGGAAAAAGTTTGGATAGCAATCTAGGCAAAGATCATTTTGGATATGGCCCTAAAAGTACAGCCAACAAAAGAATATGGCAAACAGGATTACATTAAACTTGAAACTTTCTGTACAAGTAAAACAATTAATACAGTGAAGAGACAACCTTCAGAATAGAAGGAAATATTTGCAAACTATCCATCTCACGGGAGATTAATATCCAGAATATATAAGGAACACAAAACCATTCAACAGCATAAAATAAATAATAATGGTCTAATCAAAAACATGGACTTGATCTGAATACATATTTCTCAAGCTATACAAATGACCAACAAGTGAAAAAAGTTCAACAGCATTAATTATTAGGGAAATGCAAATCAAAATAATGAGATATCATCTTACTTCAATCTTATGGCTGTTATTAAAGAGACAAAAATAAATGCTGGACGGCTGTTGGTAGATGTAAATTAGTAAAGCCATTATGGAAAACAGTACATAGAAGTTCTTTTAAAAGGTAAAACTAGGACTACCTTATGTTCTAGTAATTCCACTACTGAGTACATACAAATGAAAAAATCATTGTATCCAACAGTTAGCAGCACACACAAACAAGTCACCAATGCTCCCATATTTATTACAGCACAATTCTCAAAAACTAAAATACAGAATAAATCACATGTCCACCAATAAATGAATGGATAAAGAAATGTGGATATATATATATATATATATATAATGAAATATTACTTAGACATAAAAAATGAAATATTGTCATTTTCAGGAAAGTGGACAGAAGTGCAGGATATCCTGTTAAGTGAAATAAACCAGACATAAAAAGACAAACATTACATCACTCAGTCTTATAGAGTAGTGGGTCACTATCACTAGACACTACAAAGAAGGCATGGATAAAGGAGTTGGGTAAGGTATAACAAAATATAGTTAGACAGGAGGAATTAATAATACTGTTCTATAGTGAAGTACAGTAAATATAGTCTATTAACTTTATGACATATTTTACAACTACGAAAAAGTTCAGGTTCCCAACACATAAAAATTATAAAATTTTGAAATGTAAATGTTAATTGCCATGACTTTATCATTATACATTTTAGAGATATATTGAATTATTGTATTATTCTCTCTAAATTTGGAAAGACAGTGCCAATTTTTCTAAAGAAGGTGGCTTAAAAGCTAATATAAACCACTTAAAATAGTTTAAATTATACCACAAATGATGCATTAAGCTTAAGAGTGCACTATTTAATTTACAGTAGTTGAAAAATTTTCACTTAAAGCAGTATGTATGACAGTGCTACTAAGCAGGGCTAACGCTTATCGTAAAACTCACTGTAAGAGGTGTCAATTACCCAACAGTAACAGAAGAAAAAATGACTAATTAGTTCTCTATTAAACTTGAAAAGACATACGAAGTTGAACTATAGCATAACTATGTTCATGTCAAGTGTGTGTATTTTTCTAAATTACTTGTTCAACAGAATAATTAGCCCAGTGATTTCTTAAATAATAATTTCTCACCACTGTCACTATGGATCCCATAACCATAATTCTGTACTAGATCGTCATCTTGTCTCTATCCAGAAATATTAAACTGTGTAGCAAATTTACTCTGTTGAGTTTGAGCAAATTGTGGGTTGATATCTTCGCCAATATAAAAGCAAAATAAACCTGATATCTGCTTGATGCCTTGGTCTAAAGAGACATTCAGTCATTAGAATGAGCTGCTCTTTGGCTACGGTAGATTAGGAGAACAGCAAAGCTCAATACTGTCATAGAGCCCATAGCATCTCTACCTTCACCTCTCCTTAATATTCAAAGGAAGGGTGACCCTAAAAGACCTTCTGGAAGCACTTTGTTTAACTACATCACTCTTCCCTGACAGAAGGAAAACAGAAGAGGAAACCAAGACAGAAAAGAAAGGGGAAAAAAGGAGAAATCAAAGAAACATTTTGTCAATTGAACTAATGGTTACATTATCCTGACTAGTCTGGGTATCTTTAAGTAATTTACAAATTTCTATATAGTCAAAACTGCCCTGAAACAAAATAAATAAACTAAGTTGTTAGTTGTTTATAAAATGAAAACTGGTTAGGTTTGTTTCACACAATATAGAGACAAAACCAAGTTACAAATAAAGCAGTTTTGAGACTGATGTTAGCTCAGTGGTTACTGAGGTTACAGAGCTGCACACGACATACAAACATACATACATATGAATGACAGTTCACTAGCCCAGTATGCAAATAATAGATTTTCCTCCTTCAAGATGCTCACAATCCATACCGAAGGCCCCACTGCCATCGGGGGAGCATAGGTGAGCTGCTGCCCCACACCTCTCTGACATTCTGGAACCTGGAATTGAAGGAACCCACGTGCCTAATCCAATCCCCTGCACCATGGGCCAGTGAGCCGGAACAGGAGGCACCCAGGACTAAGTACCTGGCTGATCCCAAGGAACACAGGAAAATGTCAAGACGAAGAAGCAAGGTGCAATCTCAGATCTCCAGCCTACCCAAGAACAAGTGCAGGAGATACAGACACAAAATAAATTAGAAGTCACACACCTGAAATTTCTGAAATAATAGCAACTGAAGTAAAAAAACAACTTAGTGCTTACATTGTTTGATTAATTTTACATTACTATTTCATTTATCTTGGGTGAATTTTGTAGTGTGCATTTAACATTGTAAGAACTTACCAAGAGGTTTACTAAGTGGTGAACCATTTTATACTTTTACCAGTCAGGTATGAGCTTTTAGTTCCCTGAAACCCTCTGTTAGTGTTTGGTTTTATTCTTCTTAATTTTATACATTCTTGTAAAATAAGCATCACTGTAGTTTTAATTTGTATTTCCCAATACAATATCATTGAACATCTTTTCATACGTTGATTTAGCCATTATATATCTTCTTTTATGAAGTATCCATGTCTTTTGCTTAATTTTTTATTATACTGAAAGTCTTTATTATTGATTTGTAGATACTGTCTTATTGAGATACAAGTATTTTATCACATTGCAAATATAATCTGTCTGTGACATGCTTATGCATTTTCCTAATGTTATTTTTAATGAACAAATGAAGAATTTCACTTTTAGTGACATATGATTAATTTTAAAAATTTTTATTTGCTTATGTCCTAAGACATGAAACTTTGCCTTGCATTCCCTAAGACTATAAAAAATTTCCTTTACAAAAAAAAATTGCATGTCTGTATCTCATCCAAAACAAGTCCAGGAGACATACACATATACAATTAGAAGAAATTGTAAGCCACACATTGAAAATTCTGAAATGACACAAAAAGAAAAAAAGAAAAAAAAACAAGTAAAGAAATAACTTGGTGCTTATATTATTTGATTAACTTTGCATGGCTATATCTGGTAGTCTGAGCAACTATTTAGGGGATAACAATGTGCAATATAGTAACTACTGTTCATCTCCTACTCTCTTGTTTTTGAAAAACAGTATCATTCTCATTGTTTTGTTTTGCTTCATGTTATTGTTTTGTTCTGTTTTATTCTTAAAATAAAAATAAATTTTTTAAAAATTTTATTTAAAGAGAAAAAAAACAGAATAAAGGGTAGCAACAATATAGAATTCCAAGGAAAAAAGGAAAAGAACGACGACGACAACAACAACAACAAAAAACTAAGAAATTATTACTTGACAAATTACATACTGACATCTTGGAAATAGTTGTTCAAATTACAAAGTTAAAACTTGTAAAGTAGACATTCAAACAGTGACACTGTTAACAGTTCTGCTCCATGATCTGACAAAAACAGCAATATGGTCATCCATCTTACACACTCAAATATACATGCAATTATATCAAAAGGGTAAAATTAAACACAACAAAACAGAGCAAAGCGGATCACAAGAAAGCAATGTAAGAAACATAAATTTCAAAGCTAGACAATCGGAGATATTCACTCTCTATCATATTGACTCTTGTTTTTTTACAAATAGTTGTCCATATTGTCACTTACAGGGAAAAGAAATTTTTAAAAACATGCTTACAATCACTTACTTGATTCCAGATCATAAAATGAGTAAAGTTTCTCTGACTCAGAGGGTGTTTTTTCCATCTGTGTAGTAAAGGGGGAAAACATCAAAAACAGTTTAAAGTACTACAATATATAAATCAATATGTTTGAGCACGTTTAGATATTTAGACAGTTTATTTAAAAGATAATTTCCAATAGAAATCATTTGAATTACTTAAATCAATAAAAACTTTCAAAATCTAACTTGCAACTTGTATCTAATAGTTTTTAAATTTCTAAACACAGAGCTCTTTTACAAAAAGTTTGCATACTTTTACATTTGTAAAGCCCTCTATAAAATTTTGCAGTACCAAAAAAAAGTTAATAAATAAAAGAAGAACAAAGCTGGAAGAGCCTGTAATAATTTGAGAGAGAGATTCATGATAAAGCCTCTAGTGTTCTGCAAGCCGCAGCTCACAGGACCTATTTTGGCACTATATGAAAATAGGCTAAAGAAACCATTTTCATGAATCTTTTCAATTTATTGTTAATTATCATCTAATTAATGCCTCACTGAAGAAACAAACTAAAAAGATATATATGCCCTGTGTATTAGTTCACAGTAAAAAAGTTAAGATACAATGTGATAGATTTAAATTCTTATAGCTCAAATCTAGGCCCTCACACATCTATTTCCCGAAGGAAATTGCAGTGCCTTTCAGGGAAGCTATGTGCGTCTCCACTGCTACCAAATCCACAATTAACAGGAAAACAAGTTTTCTATCTTAAGATACTTTCTGAAATAATACACTTTCACTCATGACCTTGTGCTTGCCAGGGAGGCGCTTACACCACTGAGCTAAATCTCCGGTCTCTACACTTTCAATCTTAATGTAGGTTCAATTCCAGTCTTAATGACCAGCAAATGCTCTGTAACATTAAAATCCAAGCATGTTTCATGAGTTGTATACTCACAAGTTTGATGACAACTCTGCCAAGAAGTCGCACAGAGTCAGGAGGATATCTGGGTTTGCAACTTTTAAGGCATTTGCATTCCCGCTTGTGGTCCGGCCAAGCTTTTTTCTGTTAAGACAAGCAAGGAAGATATTAGACAAACAAAAGTTTACTTTTGAATACACTGTTTTTGAACACTGAAATCATCAATATTAACTTAATTTCAACAGCCTAAACATAACTGCAAAGTAGAAGATAAAAGTAAAGTTGTAATACTGCAAATGATCTAAGATTTGAGCTTTGCCAAGCATGCAATTACTAAGCGCAGGCATTAAGAGCTTCAGCTTCACTCTTGTCCTTTATTTTGCCCTCTGGTCATTACCTGGGTGGCAGATTTCAAAGAAAGAACCAGTATAATTTACTTAATAATGCATAAGAAAACCATTTAACTATCTAAAGGGGAAAACAGAGTCAATAAGACATAGGCATTTTAAATAAAAAAGGAAACATCACTCCAAATTAGGAAATAAATCACAGCCCAGAACAATAGAAATGAAAAAGCTAGCCTTTTGAATTTCTGTGCTACTGTACCAAGTACAGAAACTCCAGAAGGTCTAACAGACCCAAAAGTATAAAAGCTTTTTGTTTTCAAAGGCAATACAGAAAGGAACTAAAATCATCAAATTAGAGTTTTCCCAGGACTATCTGGGTTTATACTTATGTCCTAGTTTAATACTTAATAAAGCTCCTTTTCACTCTGAAAAGTATCTGGTTTAGAAAATAAACTATTTGATCACTCAACCCATGATCATGGCCACGAGCTAGTGTCTGCTAAGACCCGTAAGTCAGGCTCAGGTCTAGGGTAGAAGGGACTATGGAGGATACTAGCCTGAGACTTGGATCAGAAGTAGCACAGCTCCTTTCACATGCAATGACTGTCCTACAGAAATAAAATTCACAGTATCTAATAGTTAGCCAAGGTGAGTGGAAAACAGCTAGACCAATGTCTATGAGTTCTATCCTGAGACTCTGATCCATCACTGACATGTCTAATGCCCCACTCACACTTATTTCATAAATTGTAAATCTGCTTCTGCACGTCTGATCATATAGTACCCCTGTAGGAGAACTGCTCTGGTTTCTACTAGTAATACAAACATGCAGCACACCCAAAAATTTCAAAATCATTTCATTCCCTTAAAAACTGTGGTTCAGTTTCAAGTTTAAGTCAGTATTTTGCTATAATTATAAGACTACTCATGCAGAAATTCGATAATTGTTTGGTCTGTCTGTTATTTCCTAGTAATCTATATTTTGGAGACATTGTTTATAACAGATGCATCATTTCTTCCATCAAATCTACTCATGGTTGCCTTATTCCACTGCAGCAATCTAAATGTACTGTTTGTAATCTATCTCTTCAGTATCTATCCTCCACTCATTTCTAAGTAAGATTGAGCTACATCAATGTGAAGAAGTGCAAGAAATAAGACTGGAAAAGCTAACACAAAATGCTAGGGTTGGGGGTGTCTGCTAACATTTACTCAGCATTCTAAGACATAACCTAAGAAGATAACAAAGGACATGTCATTTGATTTTCACTGAGTTGAAATTACCCTTCTACTAAAGAGGAAAGAAGTAAGCTTCTAGAGCTAGGATATAACTACCAAACTACCTAAACATAGAAAGAGAAAGTAAAAAATATTTAATATGCTGAACATGAGAGTTAAATAATTACCATGTTTGTACATTACATTCGAGTTGCTCATAGGCAAGGCAAAAAAGAAGGAATGACGGCTTACATAACTGTCATCTGACAGCATCAGAAAAACAAAGATTAAGCAAGTATTAAGTCACAGGAGTGCCAATCAAGATTTACCAAGTATTAAGTCACAGGAGTGCCAATCAAGATTTACCAAGTATTAAGTCACAGGAGTGCCAATCAAGATACTGGACAATGTCTTCCACAACTAAAAGAAATTTTCAGATAGCTGCTTCCAATGTCAGTACTCACTAAAATCAAAATACAACTAAGTGGAAATAAAAGTTTATTTGTCTAAGAAAATAGTCTTGGGGCTGGGGATTTAGCGCAGTGGCATAAGCACCTGCCTGGCAAGCATGAGGTTGTGAATTCAATCCCTGGTACCAAAAGAAAAAAAAAAAAGAAAGAAAGAAAAAGAAACTAGTCTTGAACTAACAATTACCAACACGTGTAAAATGCTTTCAACAAATACGGTTCATTCACAAGTCTAAAGAATGCAAAATCATGTAGACCCTGCTTTGCAAAATTTATTGAACTTTCTAAAAGTTCTAAAAAGTTATACATTAAAGAAATTTATATAAATTATTTAACATAAATTCCCATGATTGACACTGCCATACTCTGGAAACTAAGGCTAGTACACAGTGATTCAGTTGTATCTATGTACTTACTTTGTTTTGTCTTGTCTTTGAATGAGAGTTAAACACAGAAATTATACTCACAAGAAACTATTGATATCTTTTATTATTCACTGTAGGGAGAACCATAACTTTATTGGAAGAGTTTTCATGTGGTTATAAAAGGGGAAAAATCTAAAAGATGTTCTTAATGGACATACTATTTGGAAGAATGAACCTCACAGTGACAAGGAATAATTTCAAGTAATTTAAAAGACACCTTCAGATCTGTTGAACTGCCAGAGTACATGAAGTACATGTCCAGCTGAACACAGATTGTACTCAAAAATAATAATAAAGCAGAAATAATTTGGGACAAAAGATTTCAAAAGCTGGGTATGGTGGCACATACTTGTAATCCCAGCACTCTAGGAGGCTGAAGCAGGAGGATCACAAGTTTGAGCCTACTCTGGGCAACTTAGCAAGACTCTGTCTCAAAATAAATACTAAAAAAAGAACCAGATATAGCTCAGTAAAAAA
Organism: Dolichotis patagonum; assembly: GCA_004027295.1. Classification (NCBI taxonomy): domain Eukaryota; kingdom Metazoa; phylum Chordata; class Mammalia; order Rodentia; family Caviidae; genus Dolichotis; species Dolichotis patagonum. The sequence continues at coordinate 17,335 of PVJX010001220.1, read as the reverse complement.
GCCCTGGCGTCAATCCTAGTCTGGAGCCTGAGGGATCAATAAGCAGAGTTTATTAATTTTTTTAACTATAAAAGGTCATCTGTAGCCCCATTTTAAAACTTTAACACTTGATAAGCTCATACTGGTATCTTCCTGGAGAAAGATAACCACAAAACAACCCAGGTACTGAACAAATTGATTAGTTAGATGACATTATTTGGAATAAAACAACCAAATTATGGACAATTCCTGTCAAATATAATTTTAGGCCTTTAACATAAGTAATGCTGGGTCCTTATTTTTTAATAACAAAAACTAGACAAAATGTTTCTTAAGGTTATTCCTAAAGCACTGTATGAAAACATCTGGGAACATATTTATGTTCCTGTTAGATTCAATACAAAACAACACTCATTCTTTTCATCTAAAAGTCAAATAAAAAAATAAAAATAAATAAAATAAAAGTCAAATCAGACCACTTAGGTATAAATATAGAAAACAACCATATCACTTCAAACTGATCTTATATATAGTAACATGTTTCAGCCTATCTTATTCCTCATTAAAATACTGAAAACAATCTCTTCAAACATTAATTGTTAGGATTAATTGTTCAGCTACTTACCATACAGCTTACTAAAATAACCATACAGAAAAGAAATATTTTAAGCAATTCTATTTGACTTTGAAGCAAAACATGACAATCATATAAAAACACTAGGCATTATCTTCTTTCTTGAAATTTCCACCTTGGGCTATCCTCAATGACACATTAATCTTAAATATCTACATTACTCAAAAAGTAACTTTCCTGATTTGCTTTTTTTCCCTTTTTCATCCATTACTGTCAATTCAGTATGTAATTAAAATTTTGTTTACAATACTGGCTGTAATGTTTTATGGTCTCATAATTAAGAATTAACAATGATATATACAGTAACAACAAACTGTCATGGGGAACAAAGGAAATTAACATATTACATTAAGAAGTGAAACTAACCAAAAATTTTAGATAGAAAAAAGTGAATTAAAACACCTATGATACAGTTTCACATATCAGTACGTGCTGACTGAAAACAACTAACTTCAGAACCTACACATTTCTGTAACTTTGATGGTATTTGTAACAGTATTTATAATTTTGGTAATATTTACTTAAACTAGTTAGCAACATAAAAGGTTCCTAACGGGAGTAATATCAATCTCAAGGGCTGTAGGGGAAATTTATGATAGCATTTTTGTCACAGTACTTATAGAACATGATGGTTATTTAATGAATAGGAAATGAGATGATAGAGGTCTTGTTGTAGGACAGTTTCATGCAATGAAAAATGATTCCAAACCAAATACAATGTTTTGCTCTTTTTCTTATTTTCTTGTTTATTTCACTTCTGGGGAAAAATTCCAGGGTCTTCTCTCTGATGTATTCCTCAGCTCTTTTTAAATTTTTGTATTTTGAGGCATGGTCTTGCTAAATCACTAAATTGTCTAAACTGGGCTCAAGCTTTCAATCTTCCTGCCTAAAATTCCCAGAGTGCTGGGATTACAGGTGTGTACCACCATGCCATGCTTCAACATGACTTTTTATATCTTGCCAAATATTTTGTGACAATAAAAGAATTGCTAATAACCAGTTGAGCCTAAAACTAAACTTCCTTTTACTTGATTTTACATAGTGCTGACAGCACTAAAATTTTTGATAAAAGGAACAGTGCATTTTAAGAATTTTATGTAAAGTTAGTACTTCATTTCCCTGAAAACAATACTGCCTGTAGTACTGGAATTAAGAATGCAACCTGTCTTCCAATCCGCATCTGTACTTCCCTCTCATAGTAACTGTGCATGATGTACAAGTACAGTATATGACAATTAATCACGTCCTCTAGTCTAATCATGCCTGAGTATTTACATAGTAAATACACATTTATCATAAATTGTTTTAATTTTCTTTCTCTTTATAAAAATATGTAACTAAGTACATCATATTACCATGTAAATTCATTTTAAGACAGTAATAAAGGGCAATTTAAAAAATCTGTCATAAAAACATGGAACTGGATCTGAGAAAACCCAAAAACACTATGAAGTTATATTTGCTGCACTCATACATAAATATATACTTTTAAATACACACATTGAGATCCACCCCAAAGATTCTGACAGTACCCATGAGATAGAATCAGGTGTCTGAATTGCTTTTAATCACCAAAAGGCATTTCATTTGTAAAGTCAAAAAATCACAGGACTAAACTAAATTACAAAGTAGGTCATTATACACACATGGGGACATACACACCAAACAGAAGAAACAACAAAACACTATTGGATAATTATCCTTTGTTGCCTTATTGGAATGAATACAATACATAGGTAAGAAAAAAGGGTTTCTAATTAACCGCAGAATGGATGAAAAAGATGTGGTACTTTTATACAATGGTATATTACTCAGCTATAAAAAAGGATGATATTGAGGCTTTTATAGGTAAATGGAGGCAACCTGAGACTATCCTCGTAAGTGAAATAAATCAGACTCACATTTGTAACTATCATAGTCTCTCTAGTATAAAAAATAATAATAATAAACTGAAAGAGTAATAAGATCCAAAATGTATAATAGATATTGCAATAATGAAAGGGAAAGAAAGTGCTCTAAAGGATGTAAGTATATGTATGTTTAAGTGTGCAAGATAGATAACCATACTACTAAGTTTTTGTTAATTCACCAAATAGAATGGTTTGTATTTACTGTGATTGATTTTTTATGCTATGATTTTTATGCTTTGATTTTGTGACTTAAGCAACTACTTCTAAGATAACAATATGTAATTTATCAACTAGTGATTTCTTACTGTTTTTTAATTCTGTATTATTTTACCTTTTTTGTTTTGCTTTTTTCTCTAAATAAAAAAGGGTTTCTAAACAAAATGCAAAATCCAGGAACCACTAAAGAAAATATGTACATACTAAATTACATAGAAATATACAACTTTTATATACTACAAGCCCCTAAACTACAAACAAGGCTTATAAACAAAGGACAAACACAGAAAACATCCATATAGATACACAATTAAATATCTTCAATATAAAAAAGAGCATTACAAATAATTAAGGATAAATATGTCAAAAAAAAAAAAAAAGGTAAACTATATGAACAGCACGAATAGGAAGTTCATGACTAAAAAAAAACCGAGGACTGGGGTATACCTCAGTGACAGAGAACAGGTTTGGCAAGCACAAAAAGTACAAACCACACCAGTTAAATGCTAATAAAACAGGAAAACATAAGTTTGCTGCTATTTTAGAAAAATGAATAAAATTAACAACATGTCATGTAGAAATAGCACTCTAGCCTTACTGGTAGAATTGTTAAGATGTTCTAATCTAACAAGTATTTGGTAATGAATATCAAAATTTTAATATGCATATTGTTGGCACAGAACTAACATTCATAAAACAATTTATCATGAAAATTTAAATGATATAAAGAGGGCTGGAGATTTAGCTCAGTGGCATAAGTGCCTGCCTGGCAAATGAGAGGTCATGAGTTCGATTCCCAGTACCAAAAAAAAATTAAAAAACCGCTAAATGATATAAAGAAATGTTAAAGAATGCTTATGTAAATATGTGAAAAATTAGTATCAATGTAATTTTTGTCTTTACTTCTTCCCTACTATTTGAATTTTCTATAAAGCATGTATTTTATTTATAATAAAAACAATCATAATTATCTTTTTTATATCTAGTAACTGATTCAGAGAGAATTTTTCCATGAGAGACCCAAATTACTTTTTAATAGACAAATATGCTTCCTAATTTTTAATGTTTATTTTTGAAAATTTAGTCATAACTCAAAGCATGGCTTACGCATATTGAAGTTTAAATGCTAAAGTGTTGTAATGATTTTTTGATAATACCAATGCACTACAATTAACTAAACATCTTCTTTGTGCAATAGTCATGGTAATCTTTACCTACATATGCATGACCACTCTACTCACAAACATTTACAGATGTTTACTACAGACAAATTTAAATAGCTGAGTTGTCTTGCAGGCAAGAAAAGAGACCTGAAAATAGTTACAGTAGTGCAAGCCTGAAATCCCAGCATTCAAGCCCAACCTGGACAACTTACCCAGATCCTGTGTCAAAATTTTAAAAAAATATATATATATTCTACAAAGGGCCAGGTATGTAGCTCAGTGTAAACGCTCTGGGTCAATCACCAGTACTGGAAAGGCAGGGGGTAGGGGGTGCACTTTCACTTCCAGACTACTTGATATCAAATAAATAACACTTCCTCTTTTTTGATTAAAATGTACTTCAATAATGAATTATAAGTTGTGAGATACATGGAGATCTGAAAAGCTAGAATATGGGAAAAGAAAACCAGAAGCCTAAGCAGGGTGTCTAACATCTATAGCTGACTGACAGGTATTGATTAAAATCTTGCATAAAATCTCCTTAGAGCACACTAGAGATTCAATGATTCAATGACAGATCAGACTTATCACTTTAAAAGTGTACTGCAATGTTTCATCAAATACAGAGCAAGAGCATCTTCACACTAGCCTTATTCAAATCAGACAGGAAGTGAGAGACAAATACAAAGTAGTGGGAGGCAGAGGGATGGTCAAAGGACATCAGCTATCAGAAGAAAGGAAACCAGAATAAATTTTTATTTCCTAGGGAAATAGAGCTACGCCATGCCCAGCTGTTTTTTCGGATTATTAGTGGCAGTGGTATAGGGAGGACTTTCTTGTTATCTGTTGACGTACTGGAGGTTGAACACAAGGCCTTCGCACTGAACCACAATCCACAGATCTTTTAAATAATTTTTTTTTGTGAGATAGGGTCTCATTAAGTTGCTAAATTGCCCACACTGGGCTCATATTTGTAATTCTCCTACCTCAGGCTCCAAAGTTCTGGGATTACAGACATGCAACATCATGTTGAGCTTATATTTGCAGTTTTTTAAATGATGTCTTCAAAAGAACAGAAAAGTTTAATCTTTATGATGTCCAATTTATGAATCTGTCTTGTATGCTTAGTGCTTTCTGCATCTTACCTATGAAATTTTGCCTACCTTACATACAGTGATTCTCTCCTATGTTTTGTCTAAAAGTGTTATAGACTTTAAGTTTATAATTAATTGGAGGAGTTTAATTGTATCATTTTTTTCCATGTGTATACCCACAATCTGTTCTGTCACCACTGAATTAAGCTTGGTATCTTTGTTGAAAATCAATCAGCCACATATATGTAGGCCTATTTTGTATTTATATTTTGTTTCTATACATTATTATATTTTGACATTTTCAAAACCCTGCTGGCTAAGGAGAAAATACTCCCAGGACCAGCCAATTCTTAAAAAGAAAGCCAACAATTCAACCTCAAGCATGACTTTAATATACTAACTAAACAATACAGAGTCACATCCCTTTTCTCTGGCCTTAACACACCGACAGGTGATAATCTTCTGCCTTGTCATCCCCGAGCCAGGTACTAAGCAACCAGTGACTACCACTGCAGCTTAAAGTCCTCTGCAATTATTCAAACTAGTAAATCCTAAACTGAGAAGAACCTGTAAAGTTCACAGTCCAGAGAAACAGGCTCACCAGAACAACTAAAACCAAATGATAGGACTACAGAACACTTTTCCTTCCCACCCTTACCCCACCCCCAAACCTTCCCATCACATTACTAAGGTCCTTTCATTTATTACATCATCTTTGTCTATCAGAATTAAGTACTATAAGACAAAAAAAATTATTTTTGAAGAGACAGCAAGCATCAGTATCATGCTTAGACATAGCACAGATGGTAGAATTATCATACTAGCTATGTAAAACAACTGTGATTTTCTGCATGTAAGAACATGCAGTTTATTAGAATTTTCTAGGAAAGGTCCCCAAATAAATGCTAGGTCAAAAACATCACAACAGAAATGTAGGATTCTCCTCGAGAGTCTTATTAGGAAGAATCAAGCTAAGGGAAGAATCTCTGAGCTTGACAATATCTCAGTATAAACCACTGAACTAGAGAACAGAGAGAAAAAAGATTTAAAAAGTAGGACTGAATATCTAAGAAACATGGAGCAACTAGAAGGGTCTGAGACTTGTATAATGGGAATAACAGATTAAGTAAAAAGAGAATGGAACTGAAGAAACTTCTGAAGCAAGAAAAATAAGAATTTTTCAAAATTCAGTGGACCCTTGACTTACGAACTCAGTTGCTCCCACGGGCTGGTAGTAACTCAGGTAGTCCATTGAAGGCTCAGGCTCCTCTATGCAGCCTTCAAAGCCCCTCTCCTGTCTACAGGCAGATCTCAGGGTCCTTTCAGAGACATTGGTCCCAGATTTCTCAATTAACCCCATACAGGAAAGGATTTGTAATGTCCCTTACAGTACTCTCTAAAGGTTAAATTCGTATCTGAGAGCCAGAAGTGGTGGGGCATGCCTGTAATCGCAGCACTCAGAAGGCTGAGGCAGGAGGATTGCTATGAGTTCGAGGGTGGCCTGGGCTACAAAGTGAGTTCAAGGCCAGCCTGACCTGCATGGCAAGACCCTGTCTCAAAAAAGACCAAAAAAAAAAAAAAAATCAGTATCTGAGACCATCTGGAAGCAGAAGTGGCTGGCATTCAGGTCAGAACTCAAGACTGTGGTTGTAAATTAAAACTGAAACTCCGTCATAACTTAAATTGTTCATAGGCCAGTCATGACTCAAGGTTCCATGGCTTAATGTCAGGAAACTTAAAGAATACTAAGCAGGATAAAAACAAAAAAACTTAAACCTAGGCATATTATTATCACACTACAGAAAAATCAAAGAAAAACATCCTGAAAGAAGGTAGACGGAAAAAAACACTATGTTTTGAACATCTGTCTCCTTCAAACTCATATTGATGTTTAACTGCTACCTTACCAGTATCCAGAGGTAGGACCTTTAAGAGCTGTTTGCAACATGATAGCTGCATCTTGATAGGTAGAATTAACATCCTTTATAAAAGGATGAACCCAGTAGGGCGTGGTGACAAATCTGTAAGCAGTACTCTGGGATCTGAATCAGGAGAATCGAAGCCTGGCAACTCAAAGGGCCAGGGCATGAATTCAGCCCCCGCTCCTGCTCTCCCTTTGCCTGTTCAACACCTGCCATGTGATGCTGCAGTAAAAAAGCCCATGCCAGACACCATAACCTTGATATTAGACTTCATAGTTGCCACAACTTTGAGGCAATAATTCTTTCCTTATGAATTAACCAGTCTCAGATACTGTCTTACTAGCAGCACAAAATCAACTACAATAAACAGTTTACCTATATAAGAGCAAAGATACAAATTACCCAGCTTTCTAGAAACCAGGTAAGCAAGTAAGGTGAAATATTTAAAATACTAAAAGAAAAAAATCTCACCAATGCAGTATTCTGTACTCTGCAAAATTATCCTTCAAAAGTGAAAGAGAGGGCCAAGGATATAGCTCAGGAGCACAGCGCCTGCCTGCCAGGCGTGAGGTTGTGAGTTAGATTCCGAGTATCCTCCCCCTACCAAAACAAGTGAAGGAGAAATAAAGACGTTCTCAGAAAAACAAAGTAAGAGACATTTATTGCCAGGAGACAGTGAAACAGTGAAAGAATTTCACTACAGAGAGAGAAAACTGATAAAGGTGGAAACATGGATCTACACAAAGAGCATCAGAAAAGAATAAAGTGAAAAATTTTATTTTTCTTATTTTTAGTTGAACTACTAGATAACAGTTCAATTAATAGCACAATACATTTGACTACATTTGCTAATGTATCAGTAAAATAAATGGCAGCAATAATGTAAAAAATATGAGAGAAGAAGAAAGAATTACGATTATTTTGCTATTGCAACATACCAGTGAAACAGTAAAGAAGGTTAGAATTAGCTGTAAATCTATATTGCAAATCCCCAAAAAAACTTAAAGAGAAAAAGAAATATAATTGGTAAGTTAGTAGAGGAGAAAAATGGAATCATAAAATAAAATCTTCAATTAAAACCATAAAAGGCAGAGAAAAATACAAGTCAAAAATAAGAACAAGGACAAGAAATGGAAACCAGTAACCAATATTGTACACAATCAACTATATCAATAATCACCTTAAATGTCAGTAGTCTATAAGTACCAATTAAGAGACAGATTGTCAGAATGGATCAACAAAGTAAATGTATATCTTATCAGTCTGAGTCCTGACACAGATGGATTCAGAAACCAAACAAAGGTCTTGGGTTTCTTCATACCATTTGGAATATGATATTCCAAAAAACAACTTTATTAAATTATCCTGTTAAATGTTTACTAATGTGAGAATAACTTTCTATTCCAGATTAAGCAGAATGCATACATAAAGCTAATGAATTATCATATTTCACATACATCAAATCATTCTACAACTAAGCATAAAATGTAAACTCAAATATTTCACACGTTTGAAGAGTAGACAGTTATCAACATAAATAGAGTTTCTCTCTGCACAGTTCTCTGTAAAAGAACATAAACAGTAGCTTGATAATCTAGTTTCAAACTTTGCTCAGCAATTAATTCCCTTTGAAATGTGCCCATTATACATCAAATTAAATTCAGAAGAGATGAAATAAGACTTGGTTAATTTGCTCAAAATTAGTTTACTTGCTCTCAATGGTCAATTTTTACTTTGGACAGACATTTCTTTCTTTACTTGTTCCATCCTTCTTTCCTTATTTTCCTTCTTTTTTGAGATATTAGGGATTGAATCTGTGTCCTTATACATGCTTTGCAAACACTCTACCACTGAGCTATACTACCCAAATTTCCATTAAAATAATTTTGAGACAGAGATTTGCTATGTTGCCCAAACTGGCATGAAATTTGTGATCCTCCTGCCTCAACCTCCTGAGTAGCATGCTTTTTATATGAAAACTTAGCCTACTCCTCTTCCTCAGTCTCATAATTATGAGATATTCTGACCATGCCAACATGGAAAGAAGTCTGATTCCCCCTCTAAGAAATTTTATTATGGTAGACATCTCACAGTAAGATCTAGATATAAATACAAAGTCAATAATGACAAAATATTTTGTCAGTTTCAGAAACAGTACAATAGACAGCAGTGAGCAGATATGTACAGAGTATGGAATAACCATCAAGCATATATACATGAGTAATAAAACAGATTACTTCTAGAAATAGGAATAGGAGAAAAAGTAGAGAAAAAGAATTTTATTTTTACTCTGTGTTTTATTTAAAAAGAAAAAACAAAAAAAGAAAAAAGGGTAGAATACAGAATTTCAAAAAAATAAACACTAAGAAATCACTAGTTGATAAATTACATATTGTCATCTTAGAGATAGTTGTTCAAACTGCACATTTAAAGCATACAAAGTGGACATTCAAACAGTGAGAGTGCAAACAGTTCTGTTCAACGATCCAACAAAAGCTTAGTAACATGGTTATGTATCTTACATACTTAAACATACATGTAGTTATATCCTTTAGAGCACTTTCTTTCCCTTTCTTTTTTAAAATAGCGATTACACATTTTGGGTTTTATTACTCCTACAGTTCTTATTACTTTTTACACTAGAGACACAATGTGATATTTACAAATATGATTCTTATTTATTTCACTTAAGAGGATAGTCTCCAGTTGCCTCCATTTACCTATAAAGGTCTCAAGATCATCCTTTTTATAGCTGAGTAATATTCCATTGTATAAAAATACATCTTTTTCATCCACTGTGTGGTTGATGGGCATTTTGGTTGTTTCCAAGATTTAGCTATTATAAATTGGGCTGCTATGAACGTGGGTGCATATATATCACTGTGACATGACCTTTTCAGTTTTTCTGGGAAAATACCCAGGAGGGAAATAGCTGATTGAATTGAACTTCCAATCCTAGTCTTCTGAGAAATCTCCATACTGATTTCTATAGTTGCTGCACCAGTCTAACTCCCACCAACAGTGGAGCAGTGTTCCTTTTTCCCTGCAGCCCCGCCAACATTTGTTATCAATCAGTTGATTTCTTGATGGCAGCTATTCTTTCCAGAGTGAGATGAAATCTCAATGCTGTTTTAACTTTGCATTTCTCGAATGATCAATGATGGTTAACATTTCTTCATGTATTTATTTGCCATTTGTATATCTTCATCTAAGAAATGTGTGTTCATCTCAGATGCCCATTTTTGGAGAGGGTCTTTGAATTTGGGAGGCTTGATGTTTTTCAGTTCTTTATATGTTTTGGATGTCCTTTGTCTGAGGGGTTGCTGGCTAAAATTCTTTCCCATTCTGTGGGTTTTCTAACAATGACATTATTGAAGCTACAATAAACAGCTAATATATGTAATAAAAATATATACACCATAATGAATCAAAATGACATACCCACCTACCAAACTCTCAACATTCATTCTAATTAAATAATGACGTTTTCCTTGTATATACAACAAGAGGAGAAAGAAGCACTGAAGAGAAGATATTCATTAAAACAAAAGAAAATAAAAGTAAATGTTTAGGTCATTGATACTAGAAAGCGCATTTGTGAGCTGGGGATTTAGCTCAAGTGCATAAGCGCCTGCTTGGCAAGCATAAGATCATGAGTTTGATCCCCAGTACCAAAAAAAAAGAAAAGAAAAGAAAGTGCATTTGTGTGTGTGCATGCGTATGGTGTTGGGTAACTGAACCCAGGCCCTTGAGCATCCTATGCAAGTGCTGTACCACTGAGGCACAGTCTAACCCCAAGAAAGATCATCTAAAGGATGTGTGTCAAACAGTGTAATTCATCAGTTCTATACGCATTCTGCTTAATACAAAGTTCCGCAAAATATGTAGCTCAGTTTCATCTGAATAAAAGAAATAAATATCATCATAAAAGAGGACTTCTGGAATTTATTCTGTAAAAAGCATGGCTTTATTTTTCTATTCTTACTGTTGTTTCTAAAGATCTTTAGAAGAATATTTGATTTATAAAATGAGAAGAAAGTAATTCAATTATTTTAGGGTTTCTTGTCTTATTTTTACTAGGAATGTTAAATTTTTAATGTTTTTTAGATTTTATTTTGCATATTTTGATGATGGAGTATACCTTCCTTAACAATTTGAAAGTATACAGCTAGGTTTACATACATAGTTCAGTGGTAGAACACTTTGCATTCCATGTGCAAGGATCTGGCTTGGATCCCCAGCACCCAACCAACTAATCAATCAAGTAAATAAAAAGCCAGGAACCAAAAGAATAAAATGGGAAACTAGACCTACTCAGAGGAGCAAGAATAAAAGTCAAAAATTCAGAGGCACATTACCTGGATCCACCTCCCAAACCCCATTGTCTACCATTTATAGGCTCTATAGTGAGTTGCTTGCTTGTCTGACCTCAATTTCCTAACTGATAAAATGAGCATAGGAACAGTACCTATTTCTCAGAAGTCTTCTCAAGTCTTCTCGGAAATACCTAATTCTTGTAAAATTAAATAGAATAAATAGAGCCCACCACATAGATTTCTAGTAGATGCTGGTACTTATTATCACCAGATTCAGAAACAGAGGACCCAAGAGTTTATGTTTTTCTCTGACAGATATTAACTTACAAATAGCAGGAATTGCATTAAAACATGAAACCCATGATATGTTTGTATACTTGACTTATTTTCCATTAAGATCATTTTTTTGTAGTCTGAAGAAGTTATTTCAAAGGAGAAAATGAGATGGCACAATATTCTTCAGATATGCCTGACCTAGATTTAACGGAAGAAAAGAAGAAACTCTACACGGGTCTGAACAGGACACGTGCACGCACACGCATATACACACACACACACAGACACACACACAGACACACACACAGACACACACACCCCAAAATAGGAAACAAGAAGAATGAGTAGAGGGAGTGAGGCAAATGACACAGACATCAAACATCCAATTTAACTTTTTAATATGATATAATTCATTACAGCATAATTATATTTCTTATTAAATGATTAATCATAAGGCTTGAAGAAAAGGTCATGTTGAATGTTAATTATACATGCTTTAAAGAATGTCAAAGATATTAACAACAGTATTCACTACAAATTAACTTAAATTCTTAGAAGGCAATTTGGTGTTATATTTAAAAATTCAAAATGTATATAGCCTCTTACCAATACAAATAAGATTTAGCCTACAACTAATTAACAAACTATGTAAAAGTGTACAAAAATGGATACTGTGTGCATTATCAGCAATAATAAATACTGGAAAATTTTTAAGCATTCATTAATGCTTCATTAAAACAGAAGAAAATGGTGCATTCTATGTAATGGAATCCATGCAATGATACAACTGTTCCTCTGAATAGATTACTAAAGAGAAAATCAAAATATACAAGAATTTGTACCAGAAAAATTTAAACATAAGATAAAGATATCTAATTATATTTGCACACAATTAACATTGCAAAGATACACAAGAAAATTAACAGTTGTTACTTCTGGAAAATAGGATTAAGGTATATGGGACAAAGGATGAAAAGAAGTAAAAAAAATAGTTTACTTTCACATAGCAGATATACATACAGAGATTTATAATTTTTACTATATACAAATTAAGCAATAGTAATCCAAAAATCTGAAGTCTAAAATGCTCCAAACTCTAAAACATTTCACATGCTTGGGCTAGGAATACTTGAGTAGTAAAATCTATATAAATATTTTAAAATGCAAAAAAGTACAAAATCTGAGAAACTTCTGGTTCAGAGCATTGTGGATACAAAACACTCAAACTGTCTATATCTATATCTGTATCTGTATCTGTATCTATATCGATATCTATATCTATATCTATAAAACAAAAAACCTCAAATAAAAAAATAAATGAAAGACTGTTCAAAGACAGAAACAGAGGAGCACATACAATGGAGGAAAAATTTATAAGGAAAGAATTTGAAGATTTCATTGATACACAACTGAGCGGTCTTACCTGACACTTAGCACTACAGTATTTGGCAACTCGGCATTGAGAGCATCGCATCAGTTTTTCCTTCCTGTTCAAAAAATAGTAATAATAATAATTTCACACTAGAAAATAAATAAGAGACATACATGGTTGAGAAAAGAAAACATGGTCACCATATTGACACTAATATGTTCTGCTCACTCTTTATATGTGTGCCTTTAAGATTTCCATTTTCCCATTAGTGAACACTCTCACATTCAATGTGAGACATTTACACAATGACTTATGTTGTTTTGTTAAAATGTGGTAATAATACATATGGCATAAAAAACATGTTAACCATTTTTAAGCTCACACTTCAAAGGCATTTAAGTCATTCACATTGTTGTGCAACCATTACCATCATTAAAGTTCTTCTAAATATAAGTTTAATGAACGTACAGAGAAGTTCCCATTTAGACAGAAAATTTCACTTCACAGAGACATTAATCTCTCCGTAAGAAATTCAAATCCAGTATGACAACTAGGTGAAAGTACAGGTTGAATATCCCTTATCTAAGTGCTTGGACCAGAAGAGCTTGCAATTTTGGACTTCTCAGATTTTAGGATATCTACATATACATAAGGAGATCTGGGGATGGTACTCAAGTCTAAACAGAAAATTCACTTACATTTCATATACATCTCATGCACAGACTGAGGTAATTTTATATAATATTTTTAGTGTGTCTCTGTTTTGACTGAAGTTCCTCATCAAGACAGTTTTGCAATTTTCTACTTACAGTATCATGTTAGCTCTAAAAAAGTTTCTGATCTTAGGGCATTTCAGATTTTGGATTTTTGGATTAGAGACTTAATCTGCATCCTTAAAATATAAAATTTTATGTCTTACATTATCATGTAGTTTAATAATGAATACACTCCTGGGAAATTATTTTTAAATTCTATTAAATTTTACCATTACTTTATACATGGTTAATTGAAATGTTTAAAAGTTGTCTCTACAAAATCACCTGATAATAAAAACAGACATTTTAAAAACATGAACTGGAAAATAAAAATAGTAAATCTGATATCAATATTAATAGTGGTAAATTCAGAGAGGATAGATGATAGAGGATAGTTTTAAGGTGGCCAAAAATGCTAAACTATAAACCATATTATATTAATAGCAAACAGAACAATTCTATCTAAGCATTTACTGAGGTATAGGTATAGTCTTCCCAGTTTCTTTATGAAACACACTTCAAGCAAAAAGATACACAACAGAGGCTGAGAATGTATATCAGCAAATACTAACTAGAAAAGGTCTGTGCCACTATATCAATATCAGAGGGAAAAAAGATTTCAAGGTTAAATTCATTATTATAGATCAAGAAGGTAAAAATACATGTACTCAGTAACAAATGCACCAACTCTTAAAATATATAAAGTAACAGCAGATCTACAAGGAAAAAATGACCAATACACGATAAATTTATTCATGTAAGGACCTTAAAATCATGCCAGGAATAGAGTAAGTACAATATGAGTTAGCTATTACTTAGAAGAAAAAAAAGAGAAAGCCCTTACAAACTTTAAGGAATCCAAAGATCAAGCAGATAAAGAAAAAAATAGCTCTATAAGTTACCTCACCTATTACAAGAATGTGTATTGATGTACTCTTTTCAAGCACCTAGAGGCCCTTTACTAAAAGTGTCCACACATACAAAATTACTATATAAACCAAAGCTCAAAAGTCCCAAACCATTTTCCCAATCACAAGGGAATTAAATTAGAAAACTGTAACAAAAAGAAACCTGGCGAGACCTCAGATGCATAGAAATTTAAAAGCATACTTTCATATAACTTAAAGATCAATAAAGAATTACAATGAAGATTAGAGAATCTAAATAAAAGAAAAATACCCACATTTGATAGATAAAGCTAAAATAATACTTATAGGAACATTTGTAACTTTAAGTGTTTAAAAGAAGCAAAGCTAAAAATTAATGAGCTAAACATGAAAAACCAAAAACTTTTAAAACAGTAGAAAAATCAAGGAAAACATAAATTATAAGGCAAATATTTAAAAATGAAATAAAACAGAAAAATAGAAACAATTAATGAAGCTAGAAAAACACCATCAATAAGTCTTACAAGATTATTTAAGAAACAGAGAAAAGTCACAAAGGTACACTAGAAATAAAAAGTTACAAAAAACCAACATTCAATAGAGATTTAAAAACACATGAGAGGGAATTCTAAGGAAATGAAAGCTGTGATAAAATTCTAATTTCCTTGACCATCTCTATAATAAAGGACAGAGCAAATTCTGCCACAAAACCACCACCACCACCACCAGCACTGTCCACCCTGGACTACAGCAATACGCATGGGCAGAGAAAAATCACTAATGACTCTGAGATCTGAATGAAATCAGTATCTTGGGGGAAATAAAAGAAAGCAATTTGACTTCCAACAGACCCATAAACAAAAGAAGCCCCAAACTGTCAAACATAACCAGTGTGGATCCAACCTGAGACTGACAGCCCAAACTGGAAGACTGGTCTCATAGAATCCTGAGAAGGAGGTCACATAGGCTCCCCTGAATGTGCCTTCCTCAGACCTCGCTCCTCAGATTTGTCTCTTATTGCCCTTTTCTTTGCCAATGTTATTCAGAGGCTACTTCTGTACCTAAAATTAAAGACACCTCCACCACAGGTTTGAACTCTTTCTTAAAAGTAACGAGCAGAATCAGGATACCTGAGATGACTCATGATGAAAAGTGAAGAAGTAGCAATGCTTCGTCTCCTCCCTCCCATAACTACCAACCTTGACTGTGTGTGTGTGTGTGTGTGTGTGTGTGCGCGCGCGCGCGCGCGCTGGAGATCAAACTCGCAACTGCACACTTGCAAGGCAGGCATTTATGCTGCTGAACTAAATCCCCAGCCCCAACCTTGACTATCTTTAACACACCTCCATGCAGAGTTGTGGCCAGCTAAGTAAGATGATCGAATAACCAAACAATTTAGTTACCATTTGCTATGGGACAGAAATTCCCTAACACAGCTTATTTAAATGTTTGAAGGTTTAAAAACATAGCAAAAAACTAAATAAACTTAAATCCTAAAGTTAATAAAGAGAAGTCAAATGACTCTAAGAAACAAAAAGTATATGCTTGATTAGATGAACCACTGCATTTCTGGAGAGATTCTGATCTTCTTGTGGGCTAAGGTTCAGAACTCTTATACCCTGGCAAGCATCCACCACAGAAAAAACACTGCAGAGAGGGGAGCAGTGAGAGGAGAGAGGAAGTAACAGAAAAACTGCTGCCAGACATTTCAGAAGACCACTTTTTTCCTCTTTGTAAAAAAAATATTTATTTCCAGCCAGGCATGGTGGCACATACCTGTAATTCCAGCACTCAGAAGGCTGAGACCAGAAGATCTCTGAGGCCAGCCTGGGCTACATAGAGAGACTTTGTCTCAGCGAACAGAAACACCAACAAACAAAAAAATCTATCTCCAATGAGAAACTAAGTTACATTTCTTGAAAAAAGCAGTATCAAACGAAAAACAGAAAGAATTAGCTGTGTTGCAGAGAAGGATCATTTATTTTAGGTCACTCCTGATGGGTTATCAAAGGTGGATTTCATCTAATTGTAAACATTTTTCTGCCAACAAAACTGTTGCACAAGTAAAATGAAATGTTTTGAGAAATGTAGACTTCCAAGTAACTTTACATACTGAAGAATCTAATAGATACATTTGTTAGGCATCATATGAAGGAAATTCCAGCACTGCAAAGAAGAATGAATTAAACAAGCTCCCTTCTGATTCCAAGACTGTTTCTCTATGCAAATTATGGACCAAATATGAAAATGAAAGAAGTGTATATTATAAGGCAAAACTACAATAGTCTCAGAGCAGTACAGATGATTAATATATACAATTTTGACAGATTTTAGGAACATGCTGTTTGCATAGTGATTGTCTCAAGAGTCCCTCTAGAACTAGAATTTTTCAATGAAAAGTAATCTAGAGAAACAAGGTGAGAATGAACTGGTCATAGAAAAGTAATTTTTTTTCCCTTCACTTCAAAAATGAAAAACAGTATTTTATCTCCAACTCAGAGAAGACATAAAAATTATTTTTACTGCTTCACGCCCAGGAAGTCTACCAGAAAGCAGCATCTCAGGCTGTCTCCTTGGGACCCGAAAATCCCAGACCATAGAGTGGCCTGAGCTGTTTGGATCGAAAGTCTGCGCAGACCTGCATCTCGGCGCGACTCTTTGGGACTGGTAAGCACGCCCTTCATCCGCAGGGAACTGCCTGGAGATCGGCATCTGGGCCAGGTCTGTTTGGCCCCGTAGCCCCACCCTTCATGCCCAGGAAGTCTCCCAGAAAGCAGCATCTCGGCCTGTCTCTTTGGGACCCGAAACTCT